>OZ036012.1:6204916-6374916 GCA_964035015.1 Corallium rubrum | reverse complement strand
TCTATGTTCATCGAAACCTCTTGCTTGCTTTTTGCGTCCCTTCGGTATTGGAATTTTAATTGCAATTTTAAAGCTTTCTGGAATCTGTTCTTCCGTCATGATTGCATTAAAAAGCAGCAGCATGTGGTATTGCAGAGTGTCACCTCCCCATTTTACATGTTCGTAACAAATTCCATCCGAACCAGGTGTTTTGCCGTTCGGTAGAGTTCTGATGACATGTTTTAACTCAGACATCAATATTGGTGTATCAAGGATGTCGTCATAGTCGTTTTGGCGCTCAGCAATCGCATATACTTCGCGTGTAACATCAGCATCAGCATCTGCGCCTGGTGTATGAAGCTTTTTAAAGTAGTCGGCCCATTTTTCGGCGATATTCCGTGGTTTATCAAAAATTTGACCATCAACTTCGAGAATCGGTACACTTTGTTTATGTCGTTTCCGTAAGTTAATTAATGACCAGAATCTATCGTAATTTTGTTCGTCAGCACTTGCAAGTTCTTCATATTCTTTCGCCGCAAACTCCGCCGCGCAACATCTCTGCTCCTTCCTAAACAAGCGTTTTGCCTCCTTGTAATCAGCGAACGTTTGGTGATCTCGTCCTCTTGGTTTACCTGCGTTTAACCATAACTTGTACTTCTCAGAGACCATTTTCTTTAAAACAGTTAGGTTATTATTCCAGTAAGGCTTGATGTAGCTCTTATATCTAATGCGAGGCAACGTCTTACTAAAACTTAATTATTTTTGACTGGCTTTTAATAGGCCAAATCAAAACTTTGTAAATAGTCTCCACCATGAGAGATTAAAATAAAAATGCTTATTTAAATCCATATTGTTTGCCGGTGTCCATGGCATTCTACCAGGCAGAACTTTATATTGTCTGTGCGTTCATTCGTTGGTTGGTTGGTTGGTTGGTTGGTTGGTTGGTTGGTTGGTTGGTTGGTTGGTTGGTTGGTTGGTTGGTTGGTTGGTTGGTTGGTTGGTCGGTCGGTCGGTCGGTCGGTCGGTCCGTCCGTCCGTCCGTCCGTCCGTCCGTCCGTCCGTCCGTCCGTCCGTCCGTCCGTCAGTCAGTCAGTCAGTCAGTCAGTCAGTCAGTCAGTCAGTCAGTCCGTCCGTCCGTCCGTCCGTCCGTCGGTCCGTCGGTCCGTCGGTCCGTCGGCCCGTCGGCCCGTCGGTCCGTCGGCCCGTCGGCCCGTCGGTCAGTCGGTCAGTCAGTCAGTCAGTCAGTCAGTCAGTCAGTCAGTCAGTCAGTCAGTCAGTCAGTCAGTCAGTCAGTCAGTCAGTCAGTCAGTCAGTCAGTCAGTCAGTCAGTCAGTCAGTCAGTCAGTCAGTCAGTCAGTCAGTCAGTCAGTCAGTCAGTCAGTCAGTCTGTCTGTCGGTCAGTCAGTCGGTCGGTCGGTTAGCCAGTCAGTCAGTCAGTCGGTCGGTTGGTTAGCCAGTCAGTCGGTCGGTCGGTCGGTTAGCCAGTCGGTCGGTCGGTCGGTTGGTTGGTTGGTTGGTTGGTTGGTTGGTTGGTTGGTTGGTTGGTTGGTTGGTTGGTTGGTTGGTTGGTTGGTTGGTTGGTTAATAGTCAGTCAGTCAGTCAGTCGGTCGGTCGGTCAGTCAGTCAGCCAGTCGGTCGGTCGGTTAGCCAGTCAGTCAGTCAGTCGGTGAGTCGGTGAGTCGGTGAGTCGGTGAGTCGGTGAGTCGGTGAGTCGGTGAGTCGGTGAGTCGGTGAGTCGGTGAGTCGGTGAGTCGGTGAGTCGGTGAGTCGGTGAGTCGGTGAGTCGGTGAGTCGGTGAGTCGGTGAGTCGGTTAGTCGGTGAGTCGGTGAGTCGGTGAGTCGGTGAGTGAGTGAGTGAGTGAGTGAGTGAGTGAGTGAGTGAGTGAGTGAGTGAGTGAGTGAGTGAGTGAGTGAGTGAGTGAGTGAGTGAGTGAGTGAGTGAGTGAGTGAGTGAATCAGTGAGTGAGTGAGTGAGTGAGTGAGTGAGTGAGTGAGTGAGTGAGTGAGTGAGTGAGTGAGTGAGTGAGTGAGTGAGTGAGTGAGTGAGTGAGTGAGTCAGTTAGTACGGCAAACAACATGTCTTCACGGGAGAAAACACAATTTGAGTCTTTCTTGATGGACGAGCAAGTTTTCCTTGTCCAAAAGCTGTTATACATGTTGTCAAAAACACACACAAGCAACGGAGATGTTTGCTCAACTTTTATATAATACGCGACAATAAATCCAATATACTATACTACAAAGTAACATATTCATCGTAAGATTACAAAGTGAAGTTAAATGTAGTTTCACATTATGATACATTTTTCTCTACGCGTCAATCATCTTCGGCTTAATATCAAAAATAACAGTGAAATTAACTTTAATAAAATATTAAAAATCCCTTCAAGACAACGTTGAAAAAGAAATTCCACGAATTTCCGCAAAGAAATTCCCATGAAAAACTATGAAAAAGACCATTATGGATAAACAAGCGCCTCTCTGCCTTCACAGAAGCTTATTGAAAAAAAAAACTTGGTTAAAGGAGAAGTTCAGACAAAATTCCAAGCGAATCTTCTTGGTCTCTCTGACTTTGCTGACAATATTTCTCGAAAACGTCAAAAAGATGCTTGAATACAATAAAGTCCAACGGTAAGGAAAAAAAACACTTGGTTAAAGGCATTGACAATAAAAATTAAGTTTGTCTAATTTGAAAGAACTCGTGAAATTATAATGGAAGATCTTATACAACTTTTTTGTATATATCGTTCTTCGTTTTCAAGATATTTCAATTTGTTTGGTATGTAAATTAGATGGTCTCTGACGTCAGGAGAAGGGTATAGGATTTTCACACGTAACAAAATCAGTTATACCGTATTTACTCGTTTAACCACCGCCCCCGATTAAGCGCCGCATATGAGAGCAAAAATATTAAAGAGCGCCGCCCTGGAATAAGCGCCGCACTTATTCACAACAATGCGGTGCTTAATCGAAGCACCGTCAGACAGAATTGTTCGAGAAGCCAAACTAAAAAGCAATTACAGCCTCGGAAATTTATTGTCCTGTATTACAGTGTTTATATGTTGAAAGTGAGTATATTTCAATGTGAATGACAAGATAACATCTGAAACATGTTTATTTTGTTGATAAGATTTCTTGTTATCGTTTACAAATAAAATAATTTTTAAAGAGCGCCGCCCTCAAATAAGCGCCGCATCCGAAACACTAAAAATTTAAAGAGCGCCGCGGAGCTTAAACGAGTAAATACGGTATCTAAATTTGTTCAACGAAATCACTTGAAACTGTGCACATAAAAACGCCTTGTGACACTGAACATTTCATAACTGATGTTGCTTTGTGTAAAAGTACTGTACCCAACACCTGACGTCAGAGACCATTTCATTTACATATTAAACAAATTGAAATATCTTGCAAACGAAGAAAGATACGAAAAAGTTGTAAGAGTAAAAGATCTTCTTTGAACGTTTTCATGGCGATAAAGTAATATAAATAAGTTTTGTGGAAACACCACGTAAAATATTTCTTTGCTAAGCTTTCGGCCTGTTGACTCAGGCCTTCATCAGAGCAATGACAACAAGTTGTTGGCTCACGTCATTTATAAACTAAGCAACTGATCAATTAAATCACGTAAGAATACAATGGCGTATCACGTTAATTTTATTAATTAAACGGGAAGGAATCTCTCAACTCGCCTGAAGGAACACAAGACATGTTGCATAAAAGCGCAACAAGATAAGTCTGCTGTTGCCAAACACGCTTGGAAGTATGACCATCGTGTTAAGTGGGAAGAGGTCATCACTCTTAGCCAGCGACAAGCAATACTTCACGCGAAGAACAAGAGAATCCATTGAGATTGCAAAACATCACACTATTTCTCAGGAGGGACAGCCATTAAATAGCACGTGGCGTGCCCTATTCGGAGAACATTCTTGATTTTGTTTTCTAATTAATAAAATTAACGTGATACGCCGTTGTATTCTTACGTGATTTAATTGATCAGTTGCTTAATTTATAAATGACGTGAGCCAACAACTTGTTGTCATTGCTCTGATGAAGGCCTGAGTCAACAGGCTGAAAGCTTAGCAAAGAAATATTTTATGTGGTGTCTCCACAAAACTTATTTATATAAAAGATCTTCTATTACAATTTTACGAGTTCTTTCAAATTAAACAAACTTAATTTTCATTGCCGATGCGCATTAAGGGAGAAGTTCTGACGAAATTCCAAGCGAATTTTCTTGGTCTCTCTGGCTTTCTTCCTCCTCCTCCTTCTCCACCTTGTCAGCGGTCTCGTCATAATAGACCTGCGCAACATCTTGCAGTAAGCTGTCAGCGGACAGATCATCGCCGGCGCTCATACCAATATCACCACCAAGGAAGTCTTGCAAAGAAGGCGTGTCCTCCAAGTCAAAATTACTTTCCTGTTGGGGGAGGGTAAATACCCCGGAGGGTTCTTCCGGCATCTTTTCTTCCGGTATAGTAAGCTCCGCCGGTTGGTCCTTTACGCCGGTCAGAAGAGGATCTTTAGTCGGTGTGGTGGTCGGTTGGAAGACTGCAAACGAATCAGTGTCTTTTGCCCCAGTGCTCTTCTCATCTGCTTCGTCACTGCTTGACGAGGAATCGGAAGACGACGACGACGACGACGATGAAGAGCTCGACGACTCGTTGCTGTCATCCGACGAAGACTCGTCATCACTTTCGTTACTCGGACCGGAAGTGGAACTGCTTCGGCTTTTTCTTTCCTCCGACTCTTTCCGATCATCAGTTTTGGTATCCTCCTCAATCGGTTCATCTTCGTCTTCGGAAACCTTCGTCATTTCTTCGGCTTGTGTCGGCGACGCTTCGTTCTCCGATTCCTTCTCGTCGCCGGCATCTTCCGAGTCACTTTCGTCGATGGCTTTTCGGGATCGTTTCCTGGGCGGAACGACGTCCTCGTCTTCGCTTGTGCCGCTGTTCTCATGTTCAACGTTCTGTACCGGCCCCTCGACCCTCGGAGATGCCGCCTCCTCGGGGTTTTCACCATCTACGACATTAACCTCTCCGTTTTGTTCACCCTCCTTCTCGTCCCCATTCTCTTTCTCCTCCGCTCCATCTACTTCCATCGCCTCGACTTTCTCTTCAGTTACAACCGGGTTGACATGGACCAGCGGTGTCCAACGTAAACGTTCTGAATCGAGCTCCAAGCGTTTCTGAGACACAATCTTTTCCATATGTTCATTAATGTATTTACGATTCAGACAAATAATTACCCTAAAAAATAAAACGAATTGTCTAACTTAAACCATGTTGATTAAACGCATTGCGATGGCTCTATTTACCAAGAGCGACGCCATCTTGGATTCGCAATGCATTGTGGTCTATCTAGGGTAACAAACTCAATTCAAAAAGATGATTGCTTGACGTTACCCTGCGAGTCAGAGCCCCTTTCCGACCTACGCAAGCTTCGGGGAAAAGTGGGCTGTGCCAACAAACTCGATCTTCGCCCCAAGTTTGGGGCGAGACAGTCAGGTTTTAAACTGGTCAAACAAGTTCTAGTTTATGAACACACGTTAACAGGAAAATAGCAAGTAACGCATTAGAGCTTGGGCCCAAAATAGTATCTTGCCAACCGTTCACGCATGCTCAAAAAGAAATATCGAGTTTGTTGGCAGAGCCCACTTTCCCCCGAAGCTTGCGTACATGTAGCTTGACGTAGGCCAGTAAACGCAATTTTCACAACTGGAACACTATATTACGTCGTCCATTTTCTATTTTTTTATGATTTAAGGCTAAGAAACGCGACTACAGTGTTTGCATAGCCTGATACAAACACGATAAAGGCCTGGCCAAACGCTTTTAAGATTTCATTCAACATCGTTCAACATTGTTGAATTCAACATGTTGAAAGCGTTTCACCACCCCTGTTGAATGATATTGAACGTTGTTGAATGGTGTTGAATGATGTTGAATGAAATTTGAACATGTTCAAATTTTCGTTCAACAGTTCAACACGCGTTCAACATTTCTATTGTTCTCAAAATGTTGAAAGGTGTTGAACGCATTTGGCCACATTTCATTCAACTTTGTTGAACAGAGACATGCGCCATGCGGGATATTGTCGATTCCAGCTTTTGCGGTAGCCCGCGTTCAATTAATTGTCATTCATGAATGTTGAACGATGTTAATATTGATAATAATAATATTTAAAATTTATATAGCGCAAAATACATATGTATATGATCTAATGCGCTTTACATTAAATAAGATAAATACAATCAAAATATAGATACAACATCAATTTACAAATAACTAAAACTATGATCAATAAAAACTACACCTACTGTTCATATGCTAATTTAAAAAGATAAGTTTTTAAAGCTGATTTAAAATTAAGTAAACTGTTCTCAGCCCTAAGACTGGTAGGTAATGAGTTCCACAGAGCTGGTGCAGCCGCGGCAAATGCTCTATCTCCTGTGGTTTTGGTGGTTCTTTCTTTAGGGTACCCAAGGTAACACTTGTTGTTTGAGCGCAAACCATAACGGGATTGTTGTTTAAATAGATGTTGAATTCATTTGGCCACTCGTGCTTTCAACGTTATTCAACGTCGTTCAACAATGTTGAATGATGTTGAGTGCGATGTTGAAAGCGTTTGGCTGGGCCTTAACAGACCAATCATCGCATGCGTAACACGCAACCTATTTTATAAGCAATAGATAAAGCATGAGCAGCGATCTGTATCTGATTTACAAGGCGAGCTGCAAGCGAGCCGTAGTAAATCAGATACAGATCGGCTGCGAATGCTTTACCGTACTTATCAAATGGACGCATCTAAATAGCCATGTTTTCAAACTATTTTTCAAGTTGGAGTGATTTTAGCTAAGTAAATTGAGGAAAAAGTTTATGTAAATCAAGACGAATCTGTATGCGATTTACAGATATTGATTAAATATTCATTTCTTTTGAATTTTCTTCATGAATTTTTAATGAATTTGATAAATAAATGATAAATAAATGTCCAGGCGACATTGACCAGGGGAGCACGGATGGCGTGTGCTGTTAGGGCGCTGCCTCTCACCAATAGTTAAGCCCGGTTGGACGGGGTTAGTACTTGGATGGGTGACCATCTGGGACAACTCCGTTCTCGAGCTTGGGACTCATGTGAGTAGAGTTTAGTTGGTCTCTCCTGTGCTTCGAGGGTTTTTCGCCAGGTTCTCCGGTTTTCCTCCCTCCGTAAAATCAACACCTAGGGCTTAGCTGGGATCCGTATAGTGGAGAATAACCTTGTAAGGGACCTAGAGTCCTATTGTTACTTCTCCTGTTACCGCCAGGTACAAATGTTGATAAATAAAAACCTAGCAGATTTTTTGTGTTCGTCTAGAAAGCAAAAGTCACTCACTTTCCATCTTTTCTCTGAACCATATTCAACTGTTGTAATGTGGCAGCGACATCGTGCGGGTCCATGCCAGTTGAAAGACTCACGTCTACAGAGAAAAAGATAAGTCTCTATAAGAATTCTCTCTATGTCACGTTTATTGTATAATTTCCTTCATTAAGCTCTCTCCCTCGATCAAGCTCCACCTTTTAAAAAACAAAACTGCAGCCACTCAAAGTAAAAGCATGTTGTATTTTCAGTAAAACAATATAAAGGGACCATTTTTAGTCAGTTCAAGCAGGAATATGTTAATGACTTGTTAACCCATTGCTGCATAGAAGGTCTGACGGTTTTCCTTTCACAAGTAAAATCGTCTGGCGTTAAACTGAGTAACACAATAAAGACGCCGTTTTTGGCTGGCTCATAGAGGAATGGTTTCTGAAATAGTTTTACTAACTGCAGATGGGTAATATTATTGTATGATTGTTAGATTGAAATAGAAGTTGTCTTCTCTTCTCTTGATAGCCTAAAATTAAAGTGCTTATATCACTTGTGGGGTTTTATCGTATTTGAATAGAGCAAAAAAGTTAGTTAATAAGTTATTTTGCCGTTTTTGATTTACTTTAATAGTTTCTAAGATATAAGCCTTTAAACATGCCAATTTTGGCTTTTCGCCAAAAAGTCGACCGTCTTCTTAGTTGGAACTCTCGTGCGTACTGGAAAACGGGTGTGAGCTCGACATTTCGATTTTTCAGTCAAATATATGTGTTTTTGTGAATCAATAAGCCGAAACGTAGTTGTTTTGGATTGACTCGTTCCTGAGTCCCAGGCCCCCAAGGTGTTAAAATGAACGACGGAAACTTTTGAGAATTGGCATGTTCGGAAGCCAATATGTCAGGAACTATTTCACTAAATCAAAAAGGGCAAAATAACTTATTAACTGATTTTTTCTGCTCTATTTAAATACGTTTACTTCAAGGCTTAATAAAGAAATAACTGTAAATCCCACAAAAGTGTATTTTAAAGTTTACTCAAATATCAAGTCTTACTTGTAAGTGTAAAAGTTCGACCTTAGTACTTGTAGTTTACTATTAGTACCTCTTATTGTAACTTGTGAGCCTTTATGTTTGCCAAAATACTCCAAGATGACACTCTTCCAGTAGCTTCGGTAAGTGAGCAGTCCTAGATCAGACAATGGCTTCTCGGGAGATCCTGACTGACCTTCAATCCGCGACAACAAATAACCTAAGAAACAAGTTTATAATATATTCTGAACTGGTGGAATAACACGATTTCAGTTTTCCTTAATGAACGAGCAAGTTTTCCTTGTTTAAAAAGTGACATGATCAGCTTTAGAACAAGGTTGCTTGTCAAGGAAAAAAACTTGTGAATTTGTGTCATACACGACACTTACTAAAGTCTATCAGTAGTCGCCCGTAGCCTTTTCTTTGGTAATGAGGCATTGTCATTATACACGATAAGTTATATTTTTGTTGACATGCTTTTTCCTGGAAAAGAATAAAGGAAAGATAAGGAATAAACAAAGAAGGGAAGGAATGGAGGAGGGAAGGAAGGGGGGAAGGAAAGGAGGGAGGGAAGGAGGGAGGGAAGAGGGAAAGGAGGAAGGAAGGAAGGAAGGAAGGAAGGAAGGAAGGAAGGAAGGAAGGAAGGAAGGAAGGAAGGAAGGAAGGAAGGAAGGAAGGAAGGAAGGAAGGAAGGGAGGGGGAAGGGAGGGAGGGAGGGGGGAGGGAGGGAGGGAGGGAGGGAGGGAGGGAGGGAGGGAGGGAGGGAAGGGAAGGAAGGAAGGAAGGAAGGAAGGAAGGAAGGAAGGAAGGAAGGAAGGAAGGAAGGAAGGAAGGAAGGAAGGAAGGAAGGAAAAAGGAATCATGAAAGAGAAGCTCCACCTTAGAGAAATAGCCAACAAGATGGCATCCTTTTCTGTCATTTAATGTTAAGACGTAAAAGAGAAAAGGTTCGACATCGTAGTAAAGGGTCTTGTGATCTAAAAACAGCTTGGCAAGCAGACACAAGTTTTGACAGTAAATCTGCAAAAGAAAACACACAACATGCAGATATTAACGAGACAGTAATGAACTGTGGTAACGTACAGATGAAGTACACGTGCAAACTTGATGTATAATGCATGTACAATGTATGTATCCTACCTTGTTCACAGCACCATCAACTTCAAATACAGACACATCATCATGACGGTATATCTCATTAGCAGGGGGATGAAACCAGTCACATTTGTTCTAGAAAAGTCCAAATATGGAGCTTAATCAAATACAACGCGAACGTTAAGGACAACGTCCTTAATACAATAGAATGTTCCTCACACAACAAAGGAGATGAATAATTTTTAGTCCCTTATCTGGATTTTCTGTTCTGCCGAAATTCAGTGTCACTACAGTAGGCGTTCAAAAATAGACTGTAACTTTCGTTTTAGGGGCTGTTGACATGGAAGGCAGGACGGGACGTTTGCCGGGACGGGGCGTTTGCCGGGACGGGGCGTTTGCCGGGACGGGACGTTTGCCGGGACGGGGCGTTTGCCGGGACGGGGCGTTTGCCGGGACGGGGCGTTTTTCATACCGGGTTTACATGAGAATGTTTCTACCGGGACTATTTCACCCTGGAATACCCGGGACGTTCAACAAGCATCTCTAGTTCGTGTTGACATGTTCGGTATTTCGCTTTTTTTAAGAAAACTAAGCTATTTGGTCGGATAAACTCTACGTATGTTGTAGCCAGATGAATTATCTTTCTTCCAGTATATTTGAAGCTACTACAGTGGTTTATTTCTCGAGAAAACATTCGGAGAAGACAGATTATAATACATACGAAAAAAAAATAATCATATAGCGGCCGCTATTATGATTTGGACATGTTCGGTATTTCACTGTTTTTAGGGAAACTAAGCTATTTGGTCGGATAAACTGTACGTATGTTGAAGCAAGGTGAATTATCTTTCTGCCAATATATTTACAGTGGATTATTTCTTGAGAAAACGTTCGGAGTAGACGGACTAGGCAAACGACTAGGCACTCCTCTTCTCTGTGGAAGCCATTTTTGTTTTTGCATCACATGACAAAGGACGTCCCGTCTCGCCTCCCATGTAAACAGCCCCTTAGTCAATGTTTCTTCGCGATGTCGTCAAGCGATAAAGTCAAGATATTTTTACCGAAAGTCGTACAATTTCAGAACCAGAACTATAATAGTTCTTGAGATATAAATATTTAAAGTCAGCGCAGGCACTTCCCTTCCGACATTCTAGGTAGACGTAATTAGCGTACTACAATCATGGAATAATTACATTGGGACAACTTGCAACAATGTCACTTCTAAGCAAAGATGCATTTTGCACAGTTAAGTTATCCTCCTCCTCCCCCCCTCCCCCACCATACAATGTTGGTTCAGAAACATGGTATGAGGTGCGGGTAAGGCCTACCCCCAGGGACCAACATTGCATGGTGGGGGGAAGGGGGGAGGGTAGACTTGTGGGGGTAGAGGAGGACCTGTGATGGTGGTTTGGAGCAGGCGACAGATTTTTTTTTAAAGAGTTTACGATGCCGTCAGAAATCGCGCTCCGACGGAAAATGTCCCAATTAATTATTCTATGATTGTAGAAGTAGTGTGCTGCGTGGGCAGTGTTGAAACAACATTCTCAAACTCATTAATAATTCAAGAGATAATCAATCAATCAGAAGCGCTGAATTGCACCACGTGAAGGGCCTTGAAATACCAGGGAAGTACTGGGCAGAGGACTTGAAATATTATTTCCAGTCCAAGGACTGGAAATAATATTTCAAGTCCTTGGACTTGAAATATTACTTCACACAATCGGTTATTCATCCATACACTAATTACTAATGCACTAATTCATTTTGGGAATACACTAAGTGATTTTCAGAAGTCATGTAAAGGCCTCCAATTCGGACTAGACCGGGTTTTCAAGTACTCGGAATTCATCCTCGTACTTGAAAACCCGGTCTAGTCCTCATTGTCGGCCTTTACATATTACATCGAAATATAGTAAGGTTACAGAGCAGGGTTGGCGTGTGCTGTTAGGGCGCTGCGTCTCACCAATAGTTAAGCCCGGATGGGTGACTGTTTGGGAATAACCCCGTACTCCACCAGCTTGGGACTTATGTGAGTAGAGTTTAGTTGGTCTCTCCTGTGCTCCGAGGGTTTTTCGCCGAGTTCTCCAGTTTTCCTCCCTCCGTAAAATCAACACCTAGGTCTTAGTTGTCTACACATAGGAGTTTGGTGTCAATTGGGACGAAAGTTCTGTTCCTCTCTCCTTGCCACACGTTAAGTGGCAAATTTAATAATAAATTAATAATAAATTAATGATATACTACCAAAACGGAGAACGTAGGAGTCTAACGTTTCTCTCTAACGAAGGGCCTTCGCTTGAAACGTTAGACTCCTACGTTCTCTGCTTCGGCAGTATATCTAACCTTACTATATTTCGATTGTAATTAACGTAGTGTACCTTATGTCTTCGCAGGATACTCATACTTTTCATATACTTCAGGCAGAACTCACACAAATAAAGTTTTGGTAATCTAAATAATTAGGAAAATAAAAACATTTTGATTTGTAAATTTTCCAGCTTCTCAAACACCAAATTTGTCATTTTTCTAATGCAGGTAAATTCGACTTATTTGTCGGGAAATAATAGGAAATACAAACCGAGCATATTCTTGGGGGTATGGTGACGAGTACCATGTGGTGATCTCATATGGACCAAATTGAATAAATGGAGGAGAGCGAGTATTGGGGCCTTGCACGACGGCAGGTTGTGTAGTCAGTTCACAGTTAGCTTTTTCCTGTGCTTTTTTAAACAATGCGTAATCTTCATCACTAACACCTGAACGTAAATAGGACGCAAAAATTTTACCAAAACGTTACTTTAATTAACATTTCTACAAAAGCAAAGCAAAGTAGAGTTGGAGTAGAGTAGAGTAGAGTAGAGTAGAGTAGAGTAGAGTAGAGTAGAGTAGAGTGGAGTGGAGTGGAGTGGAGTGGAGTGGAGTGGAGTGGAGTGGAGTGGAGTGGAGTGGAGTGGAGTGGAGTGGAGTGGAGTGGAGTGGAGTAGAGTAGAGTAGAGTAGAGTAGAGTAGAGTAGAGTAAACACACCTGGTGGTAATAGAGGTTTCTTTTGCGTTGGTGATTTTGGTGATAAGAGATGTCTGGGTATTTTTCCAGATCTTCTCTTGGGTGTACTCTCTGAAGACTCCTGATTGAGAAGCGATAACTCTGGAGTGTTGCATTTTCGTTTAGAAGATTGAACAATTGGACAACCAAACAAACTGTATTTTAAAATGAAGAAAGGAAAGACATAAGGAAACCGGAATGGAAGGAAGAAAAGGAGGAAAACAAGGAAGGAAACAAGGAAGGAAGGAAGGAAGGAAGGAAGGAAGGAAGGAAGGAAGGAAGGAAGGAAGGAAGGAAGGAAGGAAGGAAGGAAGGAAGGAAGGAAGGAAGGAAGGAAGGAAGGAAGGAAGGAAGGAAGGAAGGAAGGAAGGAAGGAAGGAAGGAAGGAAGGAAGGAAGGAAGGAAGGAAGGAAGGAAGGAAGGAAGGAAGGAAGGAAGGAAGGAAGGAAGGAAGGAAGGAAGGAAGGAAGGAAGGAAGGAAGGAAGGAAGGAAGGAAGGAAGGAAGCAAGGAAGCAAGGAAGCAAGGAAGCAAGGAAGCAAGCAAGCAAGCAAGCAAGCAAGCAAGCAAGCAAGCAAGCAAGCAAGCAAGCAAGCAAGCAAGCAAGCAAGCAAGCAAGCAAGCAAGCAAGCAAGCAAGCAAGCAAGCAAGCAAGCAAGCTAGGAACAAATGAACGAACAGAAAGAAGAGAAGGAAAGATGAAGGGGCAAACAAATGAAAAAAAGGGTAAAAGAATGTGAAATGGTCAAAAGCAAAAATAAGTAATGTCCAAAAAAGATTAATGTAAAGGTAAAACGTCCACCTTCGATGAGAAGTATATTTTCCAGAGGAATGCCCACTTCCATCACATCCTGGTGTAGGACACAAACCAAGACTACTATTAATTAACAAAACAACTCTGGTAAGATTTCAAGAGAAACTAGGATTCTATTGCTTGCAATGCTACGAAACACAGTTGGCTACTGTACTTAGTTGCTCTTTATGTTTTTGATAAAATTCTAATAAATCTTACATGGCTGAGTCATTTGGTGTGTGTTGGATTTTTCGTCGAGGGGGAGTGGTGATGGCTTTTCTCTTTTTAGGTGATGGTTTTGAAGTACACATAAAGCATACCCATGAACCTGGGAAAGTAAGAAAGAAAGAATGGATGAATCAATAAATAAATAAACAAATATTGAAAGAATGAATGAATGTATGAAGAAAGAGAGGAAGGAAGGAAAGAGAGGAGGAAAGAGGGAAGGAAAGAGGGAAAGGAAAGAAGAAAGGAAGGAAGGAAGGAAGGAAGGAAGGAAGGAAGGAAGGAAGGAAGGAAGGAAGGAAGGAAGGAAGGAAGGAAGGAAGGAAGGAAGGAAGGAAGGAAAAAGACAGATACTACACTTACCTGAAGGCATGTCAGTCATTGGTGGATCTAGACATTCCGTGTGAAAACCTTGATCACATGCATCACAAAACAAGAGGTTATCCTGTAAATACAGTATAAGTCAGACAACGTTGAATTAGTTTTTCAAGCGCCATAAAAATCATTTGCTGCAATTAAGTGTTCAACTCATGAAAGCCACTTCATATAAACATGAATGTTAGAGACGATTTCTAACTAGCGCGACACGTCTTAACCTACCGCATTGCCAGCTGACACACAAACTGAGCAGATCTTGCACTCAATGCATTGCCACCTCTCTGATCGTATCTTATCAGTAAGCTCTGGTGAATACTTGAGACAACTCGGATGACCTTGAAAACAAAATAAACAGCTAAGCCAGAAAACTGGAACAAAACTGCTAAGGCAGAGAAAGATGTACTGCCAGTGTAATAATACATGTATTTGTGTGTGATTTGGTGGTCATATGATTCCTTGGAAGCGCATGGGAGTCAGGCGCGCAATGATCCTGAATGATTATGTATGATTTGGAATGATTCTGGATGATTTTGCATGATTCTGTATGATCCTCAATGATTCTAAATGATTCTTACGTTGTAAGACGTTCCTCCACGTTGTAAGACGTTCCGCTACGTTATAAGACATTACGCTACGTTGTAAGACGTTCCGCTACGTTGTAAGACGTTCCGCTACGTTGCAAGACGTTCCGCTACGTTGCAAGACGTTCTGCTACGTTGCAAGACGTTCCGCTACGTTGCAAGACGTTCCGCTACGTTGTAAGACGTTCCGCTACGTTGTAAGACATTCCGCTACGTTGCAAGGCGTTCCGCTACGTTGTAAGACGTTCCGCTACGTTGCAAAACGTTCCACTACGTTGCAAGACGTTCTGCTACGTTGCAAGACGTTCCACTACGTTGTAAGACGTTCCGCTACGTTGTAAGACGTTCCGCTACGTTGCAAGACGTTCCACTACGTTGCAAGACGTTCCGCTACGTTGCAAGACGTTCAGCTACGTTAGAACATGTTCCGCTACGCTATAAAATGTTACGCTACGTTGCAAAACGTTACGCTTGGTTACGCTACGTGGTTAGGCATTACGCTACATTATAAGACGTTATGCTTCACACGAGGAAAGGTTTTTTTTTGAACGTTTTCTCCAAACTGGCACGTAATATATTGTAGTCACAACAAACGATGAGCGGGGCAAAACGCGCATTTCAATGACTCAGGCGAGACGAGATGTGTGCGCAATCGCGTGCTTCAAACAACCAGGCAAGCTGTGGTGCCACAGAAGAATGACATCCACTTGTTAAACAAGGGTGATAGTCGTACCGACAGTACTCACCACTGTTTCCACAATCTGCGCATGAAATAAGCTCTTCTGGTTCACCATCACGATTCTTCTCTGCTGTGCCCAAACAAAAGCCACACACAGGACTGGGTTCTGCAACTGCCTTCTTAGGACGCAACTGCAAAACAATATTATTAAGAAAAAATGTTTATTATGGAGGAAGAAACACACACAGCACAGTGTTAAATTCTCATATTTTTTGTACACTCACTTTCTCCTTAAGGATTTCCCTCTGAGCACTTGGTGGTTTCGCTTCTTTTACGGTCTTCTCAGTTAACTTCACATATCGTCCTTCCTTTGTGAATCGTCCGCTGTTAATTCCTCGCTGGATTGCGTGCTTGATGGCCATAGTTAGGTCAGTTATAGCATCAATCTTTTCAGAATAGTTATCTTTCAAGAACTTCTCGATGGTCGTCATTGATGCCCCATCTTCTCCTGTAAAAGAACAACATTAACACTTTGAAGCCTGAAGATGAGGAAGGAAGGAAGGAAGGAAGGAAGGAAGGAAGGAAGGAAGGAAGGAAGGAAGGAAGGAAGGAAGGAAGGAAGGAAGGAAGGAAGGAAGGATTAAGGAAGGATTAAGGAAGGAAGGAAGGAAGGAAGGAAGGAAGGAAGGAAGGAAGGAAGGATGGATTAAGGAAGGAAGGAAGGATTAAGGAAGGAAGGAAGGAAGGAAGGAAGGAAGGAAGGAAGGAAGGGAAGGACGGAAGGAAGGAAGGAAGGAAGGAAGGAAGGAAGGAAGGAAGGAAGGAAGGAAGGAAGGAAGGAAGGAAGGATAGATTAAGGAAGGAAGGAAGGAAGGATAGATTAAGGAAGGAAGGAAGGAAGGAAGGAAGGAAGGAAGGAAGGAAGGAAGGAAGGAAGGAAGGAAGGAAGGAAGGAAGGAAGGAAGGAAGGAAGGACAGATGGACAGACAGACGGATGGACAGACAGACAGATGGACAGAAGGAAGGATGGACAGAAGGAAGGATGGACAGAAGAAAGGATGGACAGAAGGAAGGAAGGAAGGATGGAAGGAAGGAAGGAAGGAAGGAAGGAAGGAAGGAAGGAAGGAAGGAAGGAAGGAAGGAAGGAAGGAAGGAAGGAAGGAAGGAAGGAAGGAAGGAAGGAAGGAAGGAACGAACGAACGAACGAACGAAGGACAGACAGACAGAGATGGATGGATGGAAGGATGGATGGAAGGAAGGAAGGAAGGAAGGAAGGAAGGAAGGAAGGAAGGAAGGAAGGAAGGAAGGAAAAAAGTAAGTAAGTAAGTAAGTAAGTAAGTAAGTAAGTAAGTAAGTAAGTAAGTAAGTAAGTAAGTAAGTAAGTAAGTAAGTAAGTAAGTAAGTAAGTAAGTAAGTAAGATGATTTATATTTATCAAATATTAATTCCATAATATACTTTAATTTCTTTTTCTAGACATACCTTCATTCATGATGGCCTTTTGGACATATTTTCTCAGATCAGAAGGCAACTGGGGTGATTTTTTATTTCCTGGGGTGTGCACAGATGGATCTTTAAAAGATGACTTTCCTTTGAATTCTCCGTGAATGATCCGACCAGCTTTAACACAAAGATCAAGCTGCTCTACAACAGTCTGTGCATCAACACCATACGTTGATTCAAGCACATGTGTGATTCGTTCTTCATTCGGTCGTTGTTTTTGACCTCTCACCTTGGCTATGGCAGCAAGGATCCAAGTTGTATATTTCGAATCTGGTTCAGATTCATCAGACTTTCTTGGTCGTGGCATTTAAAAAAAATTATTTTCTAAACAACAAAGTGCATTGGCCCGTGAATATTAGGTACTGATTTAGTGTCACTGATAATTAGTGGACTTAAATTTCTAGTTTTATTTCTCATGAATTGCACAAAAATCGTATTATATTTACATATAGTAAGCTTATACACAGACATATTTATTAAATTTCCAATGAAATCAAACAAATAGCTGATCTAGGTAGAGGTGAGCCGATCATCGGCAAAACATCGGCAGAGCCGATTAACGGCTAGTTTTTCTCACAATCGGCCATCACACAATCAGCCATCAGCCGATTGTCTTTCACCATCAGATCGACTGTCTCGTGACTCTCGTCCTCGTTTATCATAGCCTGTGTACAGCCGCAACCCTCCCGTCAACATCGGGGAGCGAGTGTCTGTGGTACGGCGTCAATAATCGCGTCAATAAACTGTTTTGTTGCGCTCAAAATACGAGAATTGGCTCGATGACTTCTTCTCATTGCAAAACTTGAGATGAATAAAACGACAAAACGGGAGCACTGAGCATCAGGTTAGCAAACATCGGTTTTGCCGATTAATCGGCCAATGGTGGGGAAATATCGGCTCTTAACAATCGGTATCGGCAATCGGCTTTTTTTTAACATCGGCTCACCTCTAGATCTAAGCTGATCTGATCTAAACCGATCTGAGCTGAACGGAGCTGATCTGAGCTGAAGTACTGAACTGAACTGATCCAAGCTGATCTGAGCTCAACTGATCTGATCCAATCTGAGGCATGGCTGATCGGAGCTCAATCAGCTCAGCTGATCTGATCTTCACCACTGATCTCAAATAATAGACTCATTATACTGGATAGAGCATCTGGTGCTCGCTGTGAAGTCAGAATAAATTAGCAGCGGCCATTTCTGGTGGGACCCACTTGGTTTTCATACAGCCACTTTTAAGTTCTCCCATAGCGACAGATACACGATTCAGCAATATTGTGGGCCAGACTGGAAAGTTTGTAAAATGCGCAATGGGAATCAAATTTTGGCCACCATTTCGCACAGGCATCTCACAAAAATTGTGTGGGCTCGCATGGGAAAATAAGTCATTTCCAGGGTGGTCGCGAATGAAATGGCAGCTACAATCAAATTTTCATGCAGTTTTCACCGAATCTGAGTTAAAAGTCCATGATCACAGACATTTTTTCGAAAAATTGCGCGGCCACTACATTTTTTACGAAAATTGTGCAGCCGCGGGAAATTGTTGTGAAAAATTGTGCAATGGATATATCCATTGCACGATACAAACTTTCCTGTCTGGGTTGCGGGTCCCACCGGATATGGCCACTGCAGGATTTTTAGCCTCACTTCCAACTTCAATTTTTGCCACACACGAAACGATAGATGCTCTATCCAGTATAATGAGTCTAATATTTGAGATCAGTGGCTTATACACAGACATATTTATTAAATATCCCATGAAACCAAACAAATAGCTGATCTAAGCTGATCTGAATTCTGATCTAAACCGATCTGAGCTGATCGAAGCTGATCTGAGCTGATCGAAGCTGATCTGAGCTCAACTGATCTGATCCAATCCGATCTGAGCTGAGCTGATCTGAGGCATGGCTGATCGGAGCTCCATCAGCTCAGCTGATCTGATCTTTAACTAAATTATGACGTAATCTTGTTCGTTTTCAACAATATTTACACGGATAGAATAGTCTCTCGCGTTTCATATCAACTAAGAGACCATCAAAGAGATCAAGATCAAGAATATAAATCATCAGACCTTCAGCGATCTTTATAAAACACTGGCAAATGAAGCAATCATATTAATATCTCACAGAATTTTGAAAAATAATTCCCATCCGAATACCAATAATATAACGTTTAAAATAATATTATCCTATCCTTACCTTCACTGTGGAAATAATTTCAGAGAAAAACGGTTTAAATTTCCAATCAGATCGCCGATTTCTTCAAATCACTGAAGTGGTTCAAAACGTTTATTGAACACGCCATTTTGAAATTGAAAAACAAAAACCTGAGCCCACGATCATGCCACAAGGCAATTAACTTTGAAATACTTCATGTAAAGATTTACTACAAAAGGGGAGAAAATTCGCTCTCAGAAAATATCAAAATTATTAGAATATTATTAATTAAATTACAATTCCCTGCAGTAAACACTGTCGAAATTGTGAGTTTAGTTCATCAAAATCTACCCAGTCAATCTTTCATGTTTCATGAAATTATAAAAAACCGTGATATTCACGGGAAAAAATGTTTCAAAAATTTCAAAACCTGGGAATCTGAATTTTGACATTTTTTAAAAGTGCTGAATTTCGTGCTTAAATTACATCAAACGCGCCTTTATAATGAATAGTGCATAACCCAATTTTTTTTATTTGCTAGTCACAAATTTTATGGCAGTTTAAAATATTATTTAAAAAAAAAATATTACTGATTTATTGCACAATTTTTAACATGCAGTTTAAATTGCTGAGTCTGCAAAAATTTCACTGGTACTGTAATGTGAATTGAAATACCACTAGTTCACTCAACAGTACTGTATATACAATCTATTTACAGAAAAATATTAATGGGATCATGCAGTACTTTGAAATAAGATAATGCATAGTGTTATTTACAAAAATAAATCAATCATTGATGGCATTTTAAATAAAATTATGCATATCAATTTACAAGAAAAATTGGGCTATTTAGTCTGAGTTTGTCCTGCACTTGAAAATGAGTTTGGGCAAGAGAAGTGAGTTAATGAGTGGCTGAGTTCCTTTAGCGAGTGTACCAGTAGAATTGGACGATGTTTCTTGCACGTTATCGAGGAGTACCAGTTTGGGAAGATACAACAGGAGAGTGAGAGAGATATTGTGAATTAGAGCTAGCTGATGAAGATGGTCGACTAGTGGTCTTTGGTTTGGGTGCTTTAGCTAAGATTGCCTGCATGTCCCTCTTCTCATCGTATGTCTTTAGAATTTCATAAAGTTTCAACACTTCTTGAGTAATTGCCAAGATTTTCTCCATATCTACACACAGCTCTTTAAACCATTCACTGCAATCTTTCTGTCTCACTACACACGCCATGTAGACGGCAGCTAGAGAAACTTGGTATGGATGGTAGATGAGGCACACATCTGTTCGAAGACTGTCATTAACAATACGCCAAGCCAAAGAAAGAAAGCTATCATCCTCATTCATATCTTTCACATATTGTACCAAGGTACGATAAGGGTGGTATAATATTAAACAACAGTTCATTGTTTCTAACACAAAAAATTCACACTCATAAACCTGAAAAAATATAAAATATGTATTAAGTATATATCCACCTACTCACACCCTTTACCACCTGCTCACCCCTGTAGCCACCTACTCACCCTCTTTACCACCTAACCACCTTTACCACATACTAACCCCTTTTACCACCTACTAATCCCCTTTACCACCTACTAACCCCCTTTGCCACCTACTAACCCCCTTTACCACCTACTAACCCCCTTTACCACCTACTAACCCTCTTTACCACATACTAACCCACTTTGCCACATACTAACCATTTATCACCTACTAACCCCTTTACTACCTACTAACCCCTTTTATCATCTACTAACCCCCTTCACCATATATTCACACCCTTTACCACCTACTAACCCCCTTTACCACCTACTCACCCTCTTTGCCACCTACTAACCCTTTTTGCCACCTACTAACCTCCTCTACCACATATTCACACCCTTTACCACCTACTAACCCCCCTTTACCACCTACTAACCCTTTACCACCTACAAACCCCTTTGCCACCTACTAACCCTCTTTACCACCTACTAGCCCCCTTTACCACCTATTCACACCCTTTACCACCACCCACCCCCTTACCACTTACTCACCCCCTTGCCACTCACTAACCCTCTTTGCCATCTACTAACCCACTCTAACCCCTTTGCCACCCACTCATCCCCTACCTACTCACCCCTCTCCCTTGCCACTTACATCTCTTGCCTTCCCTTAACCCCCAACCCCTAGGCATCCAGCAGTGATATTAAAATAAAATGTAATAAAAAACCTACATCTCTTCTCACGTACCTGATTAATTCTGTAAGGATATTCACAGTTGAAAACAGACATAAATTTATTCTTGACAACATTGGCACAAGTTTGAATCAATCTAGTGTTAGATATCACACCGCATTCTTCAACCTTGGACGCCAGATAGAGACAAGTTGGTGCTAGTAAGAGTGGATCGACATTTTTTAACGAATTCTTTGAATAAAACCGCTTGAAATAAATCGTTGCGGTTGCAATAACTTGTTGCCTGTGTTTTAAATGTTCTCCTAGAGCTTGAATAAAATTAGCAAACAGTATATGAATCTTCTGGTACTCCTCAGCACTTAAACATCTAAGATCGTCTTGTCGTCCTGTGGCTACAATCAATTCTTCTTTCGTTAACATCCAGTATTTGTAGTGAGAAGACAACCAGAAATTCGCCGCCATCTTGGAAAACCTTCTGATGAGGCGACTATTTCCGATGTCGTCACGAAGTAAACACGATGTCACGATTTACCGTTACCGCACCAGTCCCCTTTTCGTGTGATCGCGCGCATCAATTTGATCAGCTCTTATTCATCATATTGTGGTCTTTAATTGTCTCTTTTCATTTACTTTTCTCAGAACTTTGTTGTTTGTAACTCTTTCCAGCTTACCATATCTTCTCCATTTGCCTCCAAATCCACATTTCAAATGATTCAAACTATATTAATTTCTTTTATATAATTAAAAACATTAAGTGATCAGTCTCGCTTCTCATTATACATGTTTCCGGTATAATAAATGTAGAGAGCTCTCCGCTTGCGCATCCCGCTTTGGCTAACACTTAGACTATGTGCACACGGTAACGTTTTCGAGCGTTTTCGTATTGTTTCAAGTAATGAGCTGATTGTTCTCGATTCCCTTGAGAACAGTAAACAATGCGAAAACGCTCGGAAACGTTACTGTGTGCACATAGCCTTAGAAGCCGGTTACACGATGCCGGTACAATTTGAAAACGGAACAAAATCATGCCGTTTTGGCCTTGCGTTTACACGATACCGGCACAAAAATAACATGAAATGTTATATGCTGTATTTGCATACCGGCATAATTTTGTTCCGTTTTCAAATTGTACCGGCATCGTGTAAACGGGGTCTTAGGCTATGTACACACGGTAACGTTTTCGAGCGTTTTCGTATTGTTTCAAGTAATGAACTGATTGTTCTCGATTCCCTTGAGAGCAGTAAACAATGCGAAAACGCTTGAAAACGTTAACGTGTGCACATAGCCTTAATCTTTTCTCTGAACAATATGCATGCATTACGACATTAACATATATCATCATATAACGTTCAATCATCCAAGTCTCAGTAGCTCAATGGTTAGAGCATCTCACTGGTGATCAGAAGGTTGTGGGTTGTACACATATTCAACCTACGTTCAAATCATCCAAGTCTCAGTAGCTCAATGATATGGTTAGAGCATCTCACTGGTGATCAGAAGGTTGTGGGTTGTACACATATTCAATCTACGTTCAAATCATCTGAGTCTCAGTAGCTCAATGGTTAGAGCAACTCACTGGCGATTAGAAGGTTGTGGGTTGTACACATATTCAATCTACGTTCAAATCATCTGAGTCTCAGTAGCTCAATGGTTAGAGCGTCTCACTGGCGATCAGAAGGTTGTGGGTTGTACACATATTCAATTTACGTTCAAATCATCCAAGTCTCAGTAGCTCAATGGTTAGAGCATCTCACTGGTGATCAGAAGGTTGTGGGTTGTACACGTATTCAACCTACGTTCAAATCATCTGAGTCTCAGTAGCTCAATGGCTAGAGCGTCTCACTGGTAATCAGAAGGTTGTGGGTTGTACACATACTCAATCTACGTTCAAATCATCTGAGTCTCAGTAGCTCAATGGTTAGAGCGTCTCACTGGCGATCAGAATGTTGTGGGTTGTACACATATTCAACCTACGTTCAAATCATCTGAGTCTCAGTAGCTCAATGGTTAGAGCGTCTCACTGGCGATCAGAATGTTGTGGGTTGTACACATATTCAACCTACGTTCAAATCATCTGAGTCTCAGTAGCTCAATGGTTAGAGCATCTCACTGCTGATCAGAAGATTGTGGGTTCGAGTCCTGCTTGGGAACTCAGCCATTTTTCTGAGTAAAATAACTGGAAGAACATTTACTCTCACTCCTACAATGAGGATACTTTCCATTCTTTGACCAACACTCCTACAACACTCCTCTACCTCGCATCCTTTGACCAAAACTCCTACAACACTCCTCTACCTTCCATCCTTTGACCAAAACTCCTACAACACTCCTCTACCTTCCATCCTTTAACCAAAACTCCTACAACTCTCCTTTATACTTCCCATCCTTTGACCAACACTCCTACAACACTCCTCTACCTTCCATCCTTTGACCAACACGCCTACAACTCTCTTTTATACTTCCCATCCTTTTACCAACATTCCTACAACACTCCTCTACCTTCCATCCTTTGACCAACACTCCTACAACACTCCTTTACCTCGCATCCTTTGACCAATACTCCTACAGCACTCCTTTACCTCGCATCCTTTGAGCAATACTCCTACAGCACTCCTTTACTTTCCATCCTTTGACCAATACTCCTACAGCACTCCTCTACTTTCCATCCTTTGACCAATACTCCTACAGCACTCCTTTACTTCCCATCCTTTGACCAATACTCCTACAACACTCCTCTACTTTCCATCCTTTGACCAACACTCCTACAACACTCCTCTACCTTCCCATCCTTCGACCAACACTCCTACAACACTCCTCTACCTTCCATCCTTTGACCAACACTCCTACAGCACTCCTCTACCTTCCATCCTTTGACCAACACTCCTACAACACTCCTCTACCTTCCATCCTTTGACCAACACTCCTACAACACTCCTCTACCTTCCCATCCTTCGACCAACACTCCTACAACACTCCTCTACCTTCCATCCTTTGACCAACACTCCTACAGCACTCCTTTACCTTCCATCCTTTGACCAACACTCCTACAACACTCCTCTACCTTCCATCCTTTGACCAACACTCCTCTACCTTCCATCTTCTGACCAACACTCCTACAACACTCCTCTACCTTCCATCTTTTGACCAACACTCCTACAATACTCCTCTACCTTCCATCCTTTGACCAACACTCCTACAACACTCCTCTACCTTCCATCCTTTGACCAACACTCCTACAACACTCCTCTACCTTCCCATCCTTTGACCAACACTCCTACAACACTCCTCTACCTTCCATCCTTTGATCAACACTCCTACAACACTCCTCTACCTTCCATCCTTTGACCAACACTCCTACAACACTCCTCTACCTTCCCATCCTTTGACCAACACTCCTACCACACTCCTCTACCTTCCATCCTTTGATCAACACTCCTACAACACTCCTCTACCTTCCCATCCTTTGACCAACACTCCTACCACACTCCTCTACCTTCCATCCTTTGATCAACACTCCTACAACACTCCTCTACCTTCCATCCTATGACCAACACTCCTACAACACTCCTTTACCTTCCATTCTCTGACCAACACTCCTACAACACTCCTCTACCTTCCATCCTTTGACCAACACTCCTACAACACTCCTCTACCTTCCATCCTTTGACCAACACTCCTACAACACTCCTCTACCTTCCATCCTTTGACCAACACTCCTACAACACTCCTCTACCTTCCATTCTCTGACCAACACTCCTACAACCATGGACGTAGCCAGGATTTTGAAAGGGGTGAGCCGAAATCAAAAAAAAATTGGGGGGGCGTCCGGGGGCATGCTCCCGGGAAATTTTGAAAAGGAGAGTCGCCGAAATGCCATTTCCTGGCTTTTGGAGGAAGATTTTACAGACCCTAAAGGTTAAAAAACGTCATATAAAATACTCAAAATACGCAAACGTCACATAGATACTCAAAATGCATACACTCAGTAGATTGAATACACTGTTTACAGTTTATTTCCTGAAATAATTCATATTGCATCAGTTTTGTAGTTACATGTCTGTTGTTTTATATCTAAAGGGGGGAGCCGCGGCTCCCCCAGCTCCCCCTGACTGTACGTCCTTGCTTTATAAGCATTTATAAAGAGAAATGTTTACACTAGAATAAAACTAGGCTGCCTACAACACTGGTAGGACCACATCCCATCCTCTGACCAACACTCGTCCTGCTAAGTAAAGACCCTCGGGCACTAATCCCGAGGCGTAGGAGTGCCAAGCTCTCAAGATTCTCATCAAATCCAATCGCTCGCATAAGACGCTGACTCGCCAGTGATTAAGGCAATTAGTTATAAATTGAAATTGAAATTTAAAATTATAAATTGGCCAATATTGATGACAGGTAAATGTATTACCCTCTTGGATGACGCTGCAATGCTCACTGAATGCAACTATATAAGAACCGTTGTGTTTATACAAGGAATATCCTTTCATAACTAGCGTCCAAATATTTAATATATTTTAGCCGAATTCGACTATAGTTACTGGCCAATATTATCATAAGTGAGCCATTAGTGTTCTTATTTAAGGAATACTAATTGTTTTTTTTCATGAGCCTTGATCAGTGAAGGGATTTGGGATTAGAGGAAAAAAGCTTAAGAAGCATTTAAACAAAGACGAAATCGATTGTGAAAACATCAAGAAGGTTGCCGTCGGCTCTCCCTTTAGAAAAGAAAGACGTTCTAATTTATATCTTCAGTTTCAAAACGTGTTAATTCATCTACAGTTCAATCGTTGCTTGGACAACGAGTTCTAACTTTTGTGAAGCAAAGGCTAAATTATAAAGTTGAATATGAGATCGGAGACGGCAGTGTCTGTTCTGTTAATAACTATAGCAGTAATCGCTTTGGTTGGAAACAGTTTGGTGGTGATTTTGTTTATCAAGAATAGAAAATGGTTGAAGAAGGCGCACAGTTGTCTCATTCTGGTGCTCGCTATTCAAGATATTCTTACGGCTATTGGATTGTTAGTTCTACCTGGGTTCGTTCAACCTCAAGATGCTTACTCCGTCCCTACGAGTCCAACATGGCGACAACTGTACTGTAGTATGGTATGGTCGCAGTACTTCCCTTTTGCTCTGGCAATAACCTCGGTGTATACTTGTCTAATGTTAACTATTGATCGATGGTTCGCCGTGGTCAAACCATTAACATACATAACACTAACACATTCGCGCAAGGCGACCTCAATCATGGTCATCATTCCTTGGATCGCAGGTTTCCTCTTCGAGATTGGAGCTCCACTGAGCGCTAAAACTGAAGAAAACATCGATGGGTCGTACAAGTGTACTTGGAAAGTAATCGAAAGTTCAGCAGGGAAAACCTCTGTGGCAATCTTCTCGTTTCTAGGAATGATCTTCATTCCTGCCGTACTTATTACCGTCGCCTATATCCAAATCGTCGTTCGCTTTAAGGCATCATCCTCTAGGGTATTGCCTGGATTCCCAGCTCCGGAGACAATCCATCGAAGCCAACGTCAAAAGTCAGCAGGATTTGCCGCTCTAAAACGACTTACAAGAATGGCCTTCTGGGCCTCTGCTATCGTCATTGTGTGCTGGCTTCCGGATCAAGTTTTCTACGCTTGTTTTCAACTGAACATAGTTCAATTCGGGACAATCACTCACTACGCAGTTATGATTTTGGCTTTCGCTAATTCCTGTCTTAATCCTGTGCTGTATAGTTTTTCAAATAAACAGTACCGAAGAGAATTCAAGATCATTTTGTGTTTTCTTTTTGAGAAGAAAGAACCTCGTTCGGATATACAACGTTCTCAGGAAGTCAACCCGATTGAAAGTCCGAGTCCGCCTTGGACTTCTCCTGGTTTCAAGACAGCCATGACTTATTAAAGAGTTTAACCTCCTTAAGCCTGACGCGTTAATTTGTATTATACGCATGCAGATATAGATACGGTGAACCAAGGTTGAATTGTTAATTAAAAGAGCCAAGAAAACAAGAACACAGATTATACACACGTTGAACTAAAACGTTAACTTTTGTGGCATGAAAAAGCAAAACATGTTGTCATGAAAAGTGACAAGAGCAAGGCAGAAATTTTTCGACCCGCAACGTACTAGCATGCATGCATGCTATATTGCTATATTGCTTTGCTAAGTAATGTTTTACTAAAGTAACTTATTACTTAACGCATTAGAAGTGCATGAATTTCTGTCAAGTGAAATATCAACTTGCCAATATTAGTTCTTTGAATTAAAGTCAGTAGCGTATAAATAGGTATATATTGCATCAGGAATTAGTATACATTAACTGAATATGACAGTTTTATTCTAGTGTGAACATTTCTCTTTATAAATGCTTATAAAGCAAGGACGTACAGTCAGGGGGAGCTGGGGGAGCCGCGGCTCCCCCACTTTAGATATAAAACAACAGACATGCAGTAACAACAAAACTGATGAAATATGAATTATGTCAGGAAATAAACTGTAAACAGTGTATTCAATCTACTGAGTGTATGCATTTTGAGTATCTATATGTGACGTTTGCGTGTTTTGAGTATTTTATATGACGTTTTTTAACATTTAGAGTCTGTAAAATCTTCCTCCAAAAGCCAGCTGGAAATGACATTTCAGAGACTCTCTATTTCAAAATTTCCCAGGGGAGCATGCGCCCGGACTCCCTTAAAAATTTATTTTGATTTCGGCTCCCCCTTTCAAAATCCTGGCTACGTCCCTGTTATAAAGTCAATATAATACATTAGTATCTACAATCCTATCAAAAACTAATGAAATACCACGCATAATTTTCAATAATTTTCACTATGGCCCCTTCTCCCCCTTCCCCCCCGTACAATGTTGGTTTGTATGGTGCGAAAAGATATAATAAAATAATAGAGTGTTGTGTAGGCAGTGTTTTAGATGGAGAAATTAAAAGTGAAAAGATGGTAAACTGCTGAGAATAGTTTTAATAACGAAATACTGACGTTTCAAGCAGAGTCCTTCATCGAGTAAAAACTAGAGTGTTGTGTAGGCAGTGTTTTAGATGGAGAAAAGTGAAAAGATGGTAAACTGCTGAGATTAGTTTTGATAATGAAATACTGACGTTTCAAGCGAAGTGGCTTTTGTCAGAGTATAGTTAATAGAAAATATACATGGTTTGGAAACCCGGCATACTTCAAAGCGGTTAACAATCAAGCTACGATTCATGTTGAAAGGTACATGAAGGTGCAAAATAATTTCTTTTAGGTTTATTAATATTTAAACAGTCGGTTGACTGATTGAACCCAAACGTTGCTATTGGATGATTGCTTCATTATACAGAAAACACAATATGTTCAGTAACCGTGAAAGTGCAAGAATTCCATAAATCTGAACAAAAACATAAAACAATGACTTTTGTTGAGCTTCCAAACCATGTATATTTTCTATTAACTACGCCGTCCTATTAAGCGTGTATTTGAATTTAAATACCTCGGAGTCCTATTTGATGAATGTATTACATGGAAATCCCATGTTAAATATATTTTATCTAGATCTGGTAAGAGGTTAGGGATGTTAGGGCCTATTAGAAATGATATAACATCTCACTGTGCAAATATTATTTATGTGTCTTTTATTCGCCCTATTGTTGAATATTGTGACACAGTAGGGATTGCTGTGGAGTATAGGCAATGCTACAAGTTTAGAGAAACTCCAACGGCGTGCTGCGAGGATAGTAACTAGGATACCTGACAGTGCAATAGAGCTATAGACATGGTAAAATGGACCTCTCTGCAAAGTAGGCGAGATAACCATGTTTTTAAACTAGTTAAAAAATGTATTCAAGGACGTTGCCTCCAATTTTTTAAAAACTATTTTATTTTTAATAGCTCTGTGCATAAAAGAACAACTAGACAAAGTAACATGATACATTTACCTCGGGTACGAACTGAACAAGCAAAGAAGTCATTTTACTACAATGGCTGCATTATTTTTAATAAACGAAAGTAGTATCTTTTTTATTAACATTGTATTATATTGCATTTAGCTTTACTTCTTTTATAGTTCTAGATATATAATATATTGTATTGTAATGTAAGGTTGCAGGGCTCCAGTTGATAGCAGTAATTGTTACTACTGATTGGACTACCCTGAGTAAATAAAGGTGTCTTCTTCTTCGGTCAGAGTAAAATGTCATTTCATTCAGATTTTACTCCGAAGAAAGGTTCCACTCGAAAGGTCTTCGTATCAAAACCAATCTCGACATGCAGTTTACCACAGTTCACACTTTGCTCTATACGATTTTCACAAATTGTTTTGATGTGAATGCAAAGGTTACAGTTTTTGAAAAAGATGACTTCCAGTATTTCTGATGGCCGATATATTAATTATATTTATATAATAGATGATATTGCATTCGTCTGTAAAGGCGTTTAAATACTAGATCATCAGTCATCTTAACTACATGTCATATACATAATGTAAAGAAATGAATAAGCTTCAATATTTTAAAATATTATGTACGGTAAGTTCATTGACAGTTGGAGCGACAGGCCAAACGTCTCTAAGTTAATATGGCACCCTTTTGCCTATTGTGATTGTTCTTGGAATGGGTTCTTATTTAAAGAGTATTTTCACTCACAACAAACTATTAATAATTTTATTATATGACTTTAAATCACTTGATGCCATTCTCAACAAACTTTTATTAATATAACTGTTGCCAAGGCGATATGCGACAATTAACAGCTTCTAGAAAAGTGTTAAAATATGCAGTATATATTCGCTGTAAGATCAATCTTTTTATTGCGTATATCAATTAAACTGAATAATCTTGTGCTGTAGTTCTCATTTTTTCAAACAGAACATCTTGCCTACTTATTTCTACAAGTTTTTCGGTTTAATTTTGACGTCTCAGCCATTTGGGGCAAAGGTTGTATTTAAAAAATTATGATACGTGGCCATACGGTTTTACATGGTCTAACTAAGAAACGACATGCATGTTTGCTGACGTATATCTCCTTGGTAAGGCCAGCTGCATGTACAATAGACGAAACGTTAGATACTAGTCAACTTTCTTTGGCTAAAACCATAGGAACAATAGTTAAAACAAAACCTAAAAAAAATAGTATCGTTTTGGCAGTTTTGCAAAGATACGAGAACATACACAGACTGCAAAATATTGTACTCTAACAACTAACAGTTAATTTAGAGTTTCAACTGCGTAAATATATATAAGATCTGAGTCGAGATAAAGCTTTCTTCACTCGGAACATATGCAAAAAGCTTTGGCCTTTCGTTGAGACAAGATTTGGATACGTTGTGGCGTATACTTCTCACTAATAATCCAAATTTTTAGTCAATGCTTATGTCCATAAAAAGATTTAGGCCTAAGCCAGTTTGGAACCACGTGGCTGTCGTGAGAAATAATATTATATTTGAACTATATATCATGATGTATTTTATTAAATCTCAAGCTCCACTGCAAACAACATTTTTTCTGTCAAAACTAAATTAATGAAATCTTTCAAAACATTGTAGTCTGTAGATAATATACAAGAATTTGGCCCGATCGTCACTTGAAAATGATGTATTGTCAATCCACAATTATATTTTTCATCTGAGTAGTATATAAGATAGCTCGAGAACCAAATTTAATTTAGCCAAGTGTCATGTAAACAATATAGAGAAAGTCTTATAAAGACCGCAGAGATCTACATTTGTTTTATTGGTTGTGTGTGTAACCCAAATTGAGAAGATTTGGACATTGACAACTGTTATTTGCTCAGCTTTTGAACAAGGAAATGGTGTGTTCGTTTGTAAAGTCGTTCTGAAGAACTGGACATGGAAGTTACAGTACATTACGTTAACTTAGAAGTCTACTAGCTAACTCTATATTGCCTCTTGCATTGTTTCATTCAATTTGACTTATATATTTCAAAGGTATTTTAACTGTTTTCTGCCGTCCAAACTTGTAAGTGTGTCATCCAGACATACACGAATAGACAAACTCCTACGTCTGTGTCACAGAGTAAAAAGAACATCTTTATTCTGTGGTCTATACTGTGACTTTCAAAGTCATTCAAACATACGGCGGTTTGACTTGTTCCCTTGTATGAATATGGTGAACAACCTCGGTCTGCCACTGATCTGAGTTTTAGTGCCGGCTCAATGGTTAGAGCGTCCGGCTGGTATTCGGAAGGTTGTACAAAAAACAAACCAAACTTAAAATAGAAATTGTCGAAAAAAACTTGTTCATTGTACAAACAGGCCGAAGAAACGTGTCAAAAAAACGCACTTGACCCAAAAAAACATGCAGTATATTTCAATAAATTAATACTAAAAAATCAGTCAATTAATTGTCTGTTCTGCGTCATCAATCCAGATTTAACTGCGTGAGTGGTGCGGATTTTAAATCATAAACTAATTAAATCTGGTAAAAACATTTCGATTTAAAAAAAAATGAGAAAAGTGTAATGTATATATTAGACCTGGGCAGTATATGTGAGTGGTTGTTAAATTGGTTCTGTTATTCGATATCCGACGAACTGTAATGAATTCTTGGCTTGTCAGTTATATCTTAGGAGGATGCTATCTTGAATATTGTACTTGAATATCTATATTGAAGCAAAATGCAAAACATACTGTAATTATCTCTGCTACTTACCAATAAATATTTACGCTTTTTCTAAATTCCCATTTCTTCGTTTTTATCAGTCCACAATAATTTTTGCCCAGTTGCGCTAAAATCACTGAAGAAGAAGAAAAAAAAAATTAAAACCTATTGAGCTATCCGGTACAAATACAATAACTTTAATATATATTAAAAAATATATGCATGTAATTAGTCTTTTCAGCTCGAGTTGGTGATGCTTTTTCGTATGTTTTTGCTGCACAAGCTGTCGTAAGTTAAACTGAGGGAAAAACTCTGAGCTTTATATGTTTTATTTGCTTGTGTGTGCAACAAAAACTTAGAAGATTTGGACATTGACAAGTGTTATTTGCTCAGCTTTTAGACAAGGAAATGCGGGTGTGCTCGTTTGTAAAGTCGTTTTGAAGAACTGGACATCGGATTACAGTCGTACGTCACGTCCCGCTTAACTTAGAAGTCTAAGTCTACTAGCTAACTACTATATACTCCCTGATGGTTTCATTAATTTTGACTTATATATTTCAGAGGTATTTTAACTGCTTTTTTGCCGTTCGAACTTGTAAATGTGTCCTGACATACACGAATAGACAAACTCCTACGTCTGTGTCACAGAGTAAAAAAAACATCTTATTCTGTGGTCTATACTGTGACTTTCAATGTCATTCAAACATACGGCGGTTTGACTTGTTCCCATGTATGAATATGGTGAACAACCTTGGTCTATCATTTGGGTTCCAGTGGCTCAATCGTGAGAGCGTTCAGCTGGTATTCTGAAGGTTGTGGGTTCGAGTCCCGTCTGGAGCTCAGAGTTTTTCTCTGAGTTTAACTTACGACGGCTTTTACAGCAAAAACAAACGAAAAAACTACAAAAATATGTATTTAAAACATCAATAACAATGTTCAATTTATACAACAATTTTGCCCGAGTTGCGCTAAAATCACTAAAGAAAAAATATATATTTGAAAACCCATATATGCTATATATACAAATATAATAACTTTAAAATTAAAAAAATCAATTAAAATATCGATAATAAGAACGTAGGCGACCTAATTGTCGTAACCAATGTTTTAAGATATCGGTGCTATTCCAAGTCAGTTCACATCCGCTCAATTTCCAAAGCGTAAATTGGTTTGGCAGCGTTGTGTAATTGCGCGCACAATTTACAGTATTAGACTGCCATTTAGAAGAGTGAAAGATAATTGTGCAAAACACGTTTTAATTGTTTGTGTTGTTAATAGCCTGAAATGTGATATAACAATTAAGTGTGGCGAACCGCCGAGGTTTTCAACGGAACGGAATACAGTACTGACGTTTCAGTCGTTTTGACAATGTTCAGATGAGCTAAGTTTGATATTCAAAAAACAAATTGAATGACTAAAACTTTGTTTGTGATCATTTTCACAGTTTATATAACAATATAACAAGCATTATTTACAAGTTCAGTAACTTCGCCGCTTAAATCTCATGTTTCGTGAACGTTTGACGAAAGTTGCAAACATTTTACTGGCGTACGGCATTCTAGTCATTTAGTAGAGTTCTTTAACAAAATAGAGGGTTTTTTTGAAAACGGATTTGGCCGGTTTTTGTAAATAATTTTGTGTTTTACGTTGCAAACATCTAGCAAAAAGTCGCCGACTGTCGGCGATTGATATTTCCATTAACTGTTGTCGCATCGGCGACTGTTGTAATTATTGTAGAAGTTGATTACAACAAGCGTTTCCATCAAGTTGTAATTGTTGTAAGACTTGATCGCCGACTCTATCTCTAAAACACTGCCTACGCACCACTCTACTTTTCATATCATATTATATATTTTGCAATATACTACTAAACCTAAGATAAACCTTTTACTGATATTCTTGAATATAGTGTTTGAGCAGGGTACGGAATTTAGTTTTCAAAAAGCGTCTCGCTGGCTTTCTAGATTATCTAAAGATTTGTTTTCATCTTGTAATGATATAGCTCAAAAGCAATTTGATGTTTCCTTTTGACACCGAGCCAATTTAATGAATATGAAACGATAAGATGCGCAAATAGAACAAATCACCGGTGTGCAAGATTTAGAAGATAACACTGTCAACAATATTATACTAGACCTTGTTTACACAAATGTTGTGTCCAGAATTTCACCGTTCAGATAAGACAAAAATATTTACAAATAAAAATTTAGCAAAGTGAAACCGATTCAAGTCTTGCCGATTAATTGTTTTCAACATTCGGTCTGAATGGTTCAATTTCATATTATCGGTTGAACCCCATGCATATTAAATAAGATTAAATTATATTGGTTATTAGGCAAACTTTGGGAATATACTTTCTAATTTCATTTACAGACTAAAAAAAAAAGGAAATTGTGAACAAATTCAAGTCAATATGAATAAAATTATGATGAAGATCACACTCTTTAAAACTTGGACAAAATCTTTAACGTTCATGTCGAAAAGATCTATTTCATGAGTACTTAAGTGCATGTAAACCCAATTTTTTTATCATGTGAATACGTTCTACATAGAGTAAACAGTTGTTCAGTGAAATATTTTTTTGATTGGAGCTATTCTTCAATGTTTTTTGGCGATTTACATTTCTAGTATGGTCATTATGACATGTCTATGTAGGCATTTGGCTTTCTTTCTCTTTTTGGCAAGATAAACTACCTGAGTATTTTTGTGGAAAAACTCATACAATATGGAACATGTTGTTCATTGATGGAAGAATTGGATCATGTCACTCCTGCAAATAAATATTGTATAGATAATGATGACTACTTTGGCGTCATCTCATTACCATTTTGAAAACAAAAATCTCTATTAAAGCAATAAAGGTTGCCCCAATCTAAAAAATATTTCGTTGTTCAACTATTTGGCAAAGATAGAACGTACTTGGATGATAAAAAAATTGGGGTTATATGCACTTTAATAAATGAGTGGGAGTATGTCATCGAGATATAGAAACACGAAATGATAACCAAATGTTTTCCACTTGATTAATCACGACTACTGCGATTTTATTGAACGACTTCAAACACGAAGCATTTCGACTGAAGTTCATTGACATAAAATGTTTAAAAATTGACCTTGTGTGAACCGTACAAAATCCAGCAAGAAATTTATCGAAAACGACAAATGTGTCTCTAGCAAACATAGAGACTAACTACACAGGGATTTCTTTGGGTTTTTTTTTGTATGAATTATGAATGAGCTTTTTGAATAGATTCATTGAAACACTCTAATGTCCAATTTTACTTGCAAAATTTAAAGTTTAAATACATATATGAACCAGATATTTCATACCAAAACAATAATTTTGCTAACGAAATTGAATGTTTTCACGGTAAAAAAGAGAAAAAAAGTTACAAGAGTTAAAACATGTTTGAATTTTGAATGTTAAAAAAAGAAAAGTTAAGATTTCTCAGTGATTTATCACATAAGATAAAAAATGGAGTGCATGTATTATTTTAACACCGCACAAAAAAAATCGCTATACTGGCTAATTAATTGTACTCTGTAAGAAATAGAATACATGCATGCAAGGATCATAATAAACTCCACTGCGTTGTTTTATAATTATTAAAAAGAATAGCCATTGGTGTTATCATGTCTATATTGAATCAACGCTCTAAATAGATCTTCTTATCCTTGTCACATGTCGCGCTTTTCAGATATAAATACACGATATTAATCACTAACGAATGACGATAACAGCAATAGCATCAAGAAGAAAAAGAACAACAACAACAACAACAACAACAACAACAACAACAACAACAACAACAAAATTAAACAACAATAACAACAACAACATTAAACAACAACAACAATAACAATAACAACAACAACAACAACAACAACAACAACAACAACAACAACAACAACAACAACAACAACAACAACAACAACAACAACAACAACAACAACAACAACAACAACAACAACAACAACAACAACAACAACAACAACAACAACAACAACAACAACAACAACAACAACAACAAAAACAACAACAACATAATTAAACAACAACAACAATAACAATAACAACAGCAACAACAACAACAACAACAACAACAATAACAGCAGCACATCAACAGCAACAACAACAACAATAACAACAGCAACAGCAACAACAACAATAACAATAACAGCAGCACATCAACAACAACAACAACAACAACAACATCATCAACAACATCATCAACAGAAACAACAGCAACAGCAACAACAACAACATCAACAGCAGCACATCAACATGCAGCAGCACATCAACAGCATCAACAGCATCAACAACACCAACACCAACAACACCAACAGTAGCAGCAACAGCAACAGCAACAGCAGCAGAGCAACAGAGCAACACCAACACCAACACCAACACCAACACCAACACCAACACCAACACCAACACCAACACCAACACCAACACCAACAACACCAACACCAACACCAACACCACCAACACCAACACCAACACCAACACCAACACCAACATGACAATGATGATGATGATGATATGATACCACTTATTATTAATGATTAACTAAAAAGCTATGCAGCAGTTCACGGTCGCCCACAGATAAGACTGCTCCTAGTCTCGTCTCCTGATGGCAACAATCTTTGCATCGTTTACGCAACAACTATTTTTCTACAACTTAAACTGCAATTATCACCACGCTAACGATTGTTATGTTATTAATTAATGAATGTTTGCCAGAAATAATAAATTCTACAAGTTTTGTAAAAAAATGTGAACGATAACCGTACATTCTTCCTGTTGGCATCAGTCGCTTCACTAAAGATTCTTCAGTTAATGCCTTTAAAACATTCCTCCCCCAAAGAGTGACCTCAGTGACATAAAAAAAATCCCAGATCTTGATAACAACGTATATATGGCTACAGTGAAAGCCACAATGATGACTATCAGCTACGTTATAATATATGCCTCAAACTTCAGCCACAGAATTACCGAATGAAAGAAAACAGATAGGACTTTGCTGTAACTAAAATAACTGACATAATCACTTTAACATAAAGTATTGTACATTGTTTTGCAACGAAATACTGACGCTTCCTTCGGAGCCTTGAAAAACGTTTTACTTTGATAAAGGGTTCCGTTCCAAACGTCAGTATTTTAATTTGTTCCTAAAACTGGCCCACCTTTTCACTTTGCTCTATCCAAAAACACTGCCTACGCCGCACTCTACATTATGTTCTTGTACTTCTACATTATGTTGTACATTATGTTCTTCGTGAACTCATTTTAATCTGTCTTAATAAAAAACATAAGATTCTGTGTGTATGTACTGTTATAAAGGCATTTAAGGCACGCGTTTAATGTCATTTGAAGACGCGAAGAAAGTTGAGTAGAGAAAGAATGCTTGAAAAAACCGCCCAGCCTGGCTCTCGTGTGGTCGTAGATGTGGCCATAACAGTCGGGCTATTTGGATTGCTGTGACTACAACTTGAGTTGAAATGACTTCAAATGAGCCACAGAAATAGAACTCGAATCTAACTCTGCAACCGCATCACGTATGCACAAATATTTCAATATGATCCTATAAAGATATCACTTACAACATAGTCAATCGAGATATGGTCTGGAAACTCAGCTAAAGTCTTTGGTCTATCTTTTTGTTCGCCTTTATGCATTTTTGTGCACGGTGCACGGTCACTGAACACATTGTATTTTAGTATAATGAACGAATTGTCCAATAGCAACGTTTCAGTTCAATCATTCAACCGTGCTATTTAAATATTAATAAACCTAAAACAAAGGATGTGCACGGTGTAAGGTACGGTTCAACATAAAATCACAGCTCATTATAGGCGCTTTGAAGTTTGCCGAGTTTCCAGACCATATCTCGATTGACTATGCTTACAACTGTTGAAAAGCAGAGTGCTGTGTAGACAGTGTTTTGAACAGAGCAAAGTGAAAAGATGGTAAACTACCGACTGATTTTTAGTAACAAAAAAATGACATATTTCGAGGGGACGCATTTCACTTTGTTGAAGGACTGCGCTCGAAATGTTAGTTTTTTCGTTACTACAAATCTCAGCAGTTTACCATATTTTCACTTCGCTTGAAATTGTTGCCTGAACCATATAGAAACAAGACGTGGCATTTCTTTTGTGTTAAAAAAATAAACGTGCCTTAATAACAATCTACATATGCATATAGAGAAAAAAACATAAAAAAACATAAGTTGAAAAAGAAATGAAGTTCGGTGTTTTTAATATAGTCCATTGGCGTCAGGTTGACGTCATTTACGATGTTCAGTTTCTTTTAAAAATGCCCGAAGCTTTCGCAGCCAATCGAGAATTTGCGTCATGGAAGAGTCCTTATTTTGTTATAAACTTTTCCTTTCGGTGGACATTTAATTAGTAATAACGAGCGTACTAACGTCTGTGATAAGCTCCTCCTACTATTATCTTTATGATAATATTATCTTTTAACCGCCTGCGAAAGGGGAGACATTATGGAAACATTGTCAGACAGTGGGGTTCAACAACTGTAGTACACGCGCAGGTGCACTTCATACTTCAGCACTCGTCCACACTCGAGCTCTCCAAATCAAACACACGCGATCCTAAGATGTCAATACAGCTCAAATGATGAACGAAATGAGAGTCATAAACGCCACAGGCAACATTAGATACACTTGGGTCGAAGAACAGAGTAGATTCACGAAAGGTGTTTTTCTCTTCGCTGGCCTGCTCTCATTCCTTGGTAATCTCCTTGTCTTAATACTGTTCTTACGGAATAGAAAATGGTTGAAGAAGACCTATGGAAGATTCATTCTTGCGTTAGCTGTAGTCGATATTCTAACGGCTGTATGTCTGTGCGCTATGCCAATAGCAATACACGAGAAGGAAAGAATGGGAGTACCCAGGGGAAAGATACCCCGAGATGTGTACTGTAAATTGGTCTGGTCCCATTATATTCTGTTCTCATTCGGAGTCACATCTGTTTACAATTGTCTTGTTTTAACAACTGAACGGTGGATAGCGGTGGCGAAACCTTTCTACGTAAGAAAGTATAAGCCTTCACAAAGATCCTTGCTTGGACTACTAGCCTTGCCTTGGTTGGCTGGCTTCGTGCTTGAAGCTAACGTCGTTAGCGAAACAGTCGTGAAAAGTTTTCAAGATGGCACGTTCTCGTGTAAATGGGACGCTCCGAATAGTATTGGGACAACAGCATCAAAGATACTTGCTATTATTTCATTTCTCGGCACCATGTTCCTTCCAGCTCTCTTCATTGTTCTCATGTACGGCCATATCCTAATCAGGCTCCGGCGGGAGGACACCCGTCGTCATGAAATTAGTGCCAGTCCGGCTCACCCGCCCACCTCATCCTTCTACAAAATCGCCTTCAGGCGGGCAACGAAAATGGCGGCGTGCGCAACCTTTGCCGTGGTACTCTGCTGGTTTCCAAGTCAGACGTATTCGTTACTAGCGCACCTTGGCTACGTCGAACCAGAGACAACTTTTCATCGAATGCTTAATCTGTTGGCGTTTTTGAACTCTTGCCTCAATCCTTTTATCTACGCCTTTTCAAACGCATTATTTAGAAAGAAGTTTACGGACACTTTTGCAAGGTTTAAATGTCAGAACACGTCTGCAAATGATAATCCATCAGTCTTTGTTTGATAATAGGACAATACGCAGGCTCGCAAAGATACATGCAGGTAGTACTTGCTGTTTAAAGTGCGAATGCAGCGAAATTTCACCCCAGTTTTTTATGATTGCATTTGAAAGAACACTTATAAAATGACAACGTAACATTTTTCGTAGAATTTCGTTTCCTTGCTTCATTCAGACGTGCTATTTAATGGCTGTCCCTCCTGAGAAATAGTGTGGAGGGACAGCCATTAAATAGCACGTGGCGTGCCCTATTCGGAGAACATTCTTGATTTTGTTTTCTAATGAATAAAATTAACGTGATACGCCATTGTATTCTTACGTGATTTAATTGATCAGTTGCTTAATTTATAAATGACGTGAGTCAACAGTTTGTTGTCATTGCTCTGATGAAGGCCTGAGTCAACAGGCCGAAAGCTTAGCAAAGAAATATTTTACGTGGTGTTTCCACAAAACTGATTTATATTACTTTATCGCCGTGAAAACGTTCAAAGAATTAATATTCAGGTTTGTTTGATATGCAAATGTCATACTTATGACATCACACTGCATAATGACTTTTTGAAATAGCATTAATTTTAGGATAGTCCAAATATTTTACACCCAGCTACACACGTTTAGTGACCAGTCATGGCTACATACATGCGAGTGCAAATTTTTATTAAGTACTTTCGATAAGCACTCTCAAAGAAAATCATACTTTTCTAAAAAGTCATTATGCAATGTGATGTCATAAGTATGACATTTGCCTATCAAACAAACCTGAATATCTCAAGAATGAAGCAAGGAAACGAAATTCTACGAAAGACGTTGTCATTTTAAGTGTTCTCTCAAATCATAAAAAACTGGGGTGAAATAATTTCGCTACATTGGCACTTAAAAGCGCATTCCCTCGGTCATCATTGAATGAGACCGCGATGTTTGTCGCCTGAAGTTAAAGTGGTCCTTTAATGAAAATATTATTGGCAATGTTTTTGCATAATCCTAAAGATGTTATGGTAGTTAGTATCCGTGCAAAGTTTCATTTCAAAATTCGTTGAAGAAAAGGTGATATTTTACGTGCGAAGTTTGTATTTTGGAGCCAGGGGCGTCGTGGCTCAGAGATTTTAGGGGTGGCCAAGAGCACAATTTTTCCGACAAACAACAAGGTTTTTCCGACATATCACATATATACATAAGAATTAGGCAATTATCTTCGCATAAACGATAAAACATACTTAATTTTGAATTAAATTCGACGATTGCCCGAAGTATGAAACAGGCGTATTAAAGCGACCGCTACTAGTGAATTTAATACTGAAATAACAAAAAAGTCAAAAGACAAACCTGGAAAGGATTCGCAGGAGCACCAGCATGTTTGTATGGAATATGTTGGTGTTTCTTTACCCTATCCGAATGATATTTATTGTTATGGCGAGATTGATAATCACTGTCAAATGTCTTCTTGCGTTTGCAGACATTCAACTTTCCGACGTTTCGTTGTTGGTGGCATAACTCAAAAGTGATAGTCATGACCAGAAACCGCGAAAAGCTTATGCCCGAATTCCGACAAAACTGTGTTGAACGACATTAGGGGGGGGGGGGCATGGCCCCCTCTGACCCCTCGGCCACGGCGCCACTGTTTGGAGCGCCGCCATTAAAGTGGCCGAGCTTGAGAAGAATGAGTCGAGGAAGCTTATGACATCATAGACTCAATAACAACAATGACTCTTTTGTTGACAACAATAATCTTTTGTTTTCGTTGAGTCTATGATGTCATAAGTTCTCTTCAACCCATTCTTCTCAAACACGGCCAATACAGACTTCGCATGTAAAATACAACTTTGTTTTTGAGAATTTCGAAATGAAACTTGGCACAATTACCAACTATCATGTAATATATCATACACGAGGAGGAGTGTTTCATCAGGATATCCAAACAGCGAGACGTTTGACGTTTGTTGAAAACCGAGGCGAAGCCGAGGTTTTTGAACAAACTTCGAGGTGTTTGGATTTCCTGATGAAACACTGCTCCGAGTGTAAAGCCGTGTTTACACGGGCAAAATTTAAGCACCCTTAAGTTAAGCGTGCTTAAAATGCGCCACCTTGGTGCGTTTACACGGTCATTTAATAATCCCTTACTAAAACACGTACACCATTATTCAACATGGCGGACGAGCTATATTTTTGGTTTTGGTGTTTTGGAAGCTTCGTATATATGGGTAGCGTGCGTCAAAGTACAACGGAAGACATCGGTACACGAGAAAGAGTAATAGCTAAAAGAAAGAAACAAAGAAACAAAGGAACAAAGAATAGCGAGATGGAAGCTTCCACAGCAAGGCAAAAAAATGAATTTTATCGTATTAATAACACCGTATTAATAGCAAGCGTTTTTCAATCCCGTTGCGTTTACACGACCAAGTTAAGCGCGATTAACTGATCGCGTTCAGTTTAATCCACCTCCGTGAGGTGGTGCAAACTAATCGCGATTAATTTACGCCGATCTGTTTATACGGATATTTTAAGCCCGCTTAAAGTCAGATGTAGCCTGTGCACAGTCTGGAATACCCCTGTATTACTGTAAGTCAGATGTAGCCTGTGCACAGTCTGGAATACCCCTGTATTACTGTAAGTCAGATGTAGCCTGTGCACAGTCTGGAATACCCCTGTATTACTGTAAGTCAGATGTAGCCTGTGCACAGTCTGGAATACCCCTGTATTACTGTAAGTCAGATGTAGCCTGTGCACAGTCTGGAATACCCCTGTATTACTGTAAGTCAGATGTAGCCTGTGCACAGTCTGGAATACCCCTGTATTACTGTAAGTCAGATGTAGCCTGTGCACAGTCTGGAATACCCCTGTATTACTGTAAGTCAGATGTAGCCTGTGCACAGTCTGGAATACCCCTGTATTACTGTAAGTCAGATGTAGCCTGTGCACAGTCTGGAATACCCCTGTATTACTGTAAGTCAGATGTAGCCTGTGCACAGTCTGGAATACCCCTGTATTACTGTAAGTCAGATGTGGCTCAGATCCCGCATAAATTTTGGCCGTGTAAACAGGGCTTATGATATAGCATCTCAAACAAATCAGTATTTTAAGAGAAATTCAAGATGAAAGTTTGCTTAATTTATGTAATTTCTTCCTCCGATATCCAAACCGCAGACACGGTACTGATTTCCTTTGTGTTTTCCTCATGAATTATTAATGATTTGAGGTATCTTTAGGATTACGCAGAAACACTACCAACAATACTTTCATCAGAGAACCACCTTAATCCCGGTCGGGTAGGCTTAGTAGGGACCTTTAGCAAAACTAGACAACGGGAACGTCAGTGACGACGTCCTTTATACAATGTAAAATCAAAAATAATGAATTCATGCATCGTCCTCGTTGTACATGTTACTTCAACGAAAGCGTCTTATCCTACGAAGAACGACGTATTACACAGTGAAAGTTGTTGGGCGAGTTTGACCTTAACCATTATTAAAACACCACCTTTCAACGATTACAAACAAAGCCAGAACGAGCAATCTGAATTACAACATTTAAAAGAAATCGTGCATCACTGACACTGTAATTTCATGGGCTTGATGTATATGTTTCGACCTTCAAAAAGCTTTAGAGCCTCTAACAGATGCTGTTTGCTATATAGGTTAACGTCAAATTCACCCAACAGCTTTCACTGTTCAATGTGTTAAGGTATACGTCGTCCCGAATACGTGAAGATATACGTCAGTTGACGTTGTATACACAGCGAGGACGGTGCAGGGATTACTCTTGGGACTTCAAAATTGTTCATTGTCTTTGTATTAGATGTAAATTTATTTTGTATGAAAGACGTTATCACGACGTTCCCGTTGCGTTTGCTAAAGGTCCCTAGTATTTGGATGAGTGCAGGGACGTATAGCTAGGGGGGGAGCCGCGGCTGCCCCCCTTTTGATATAAAACAACAGACATGTAACTACAAAACTGATGCAATATCAATTGTGTCAGGAAATGAACTGTAAACAGTGTATTCAATCTACTGAGTGTATGCATTTTGAGTATCTATCGTGTTTTGAGTATTTTATATGACGTTTTTTAACCTTTAGAGTCTGTAAAATCTTCCTCCAAAAGCCAGGAAATGCATGCATGCATTTCAGCGACTCTCGATTTCAAAACTTCTCGGGGAGAGCATGTCCCTGGACCCCCCCTAAAAATTTATGACCGCCAGACCAGAGGCAGTGTTTAAATAAAATCTGATAAAGTAGTACCGCTGGCTGCGTCTCCCAAAGTGCACCAGATAAGACTAATATAGTTTAGCGTCTCCCAAAGCTAGTGCACGAGATAAGAATATAGTTTAGAATTGCCAGTTGTTTGCTCTACAAGCTGTGTTAGTAATACTCAGAAAAACTCTGAGCTCTAAGCGGGACTCGAATCCACAACCTTCTGAATGCTAGCCAGACGCTCTAACCATTGAGCCACTATATAGAACTCAGATAGCGGAGCAAGGTTAATTAAGGTACTTATATCTTAGACTGTTACAAGTGTACTTGTTGGTCTACAAGTCGCGTTGTAACAGTAAGTTTCCAGTTAAACATTGTTAGTTAGTTCAGAGTTTTTCTGAGTATTACTAACTAATATAGTTTATATTCGCGACGGTGCTTTCGTGGTTCCGTATCCGCGATACAATTTAGATGTAAGGTGGTAAACTGCTAAAAATAGTTTTCATAACGAAATACTGACGTTTTGAACAGAGCACTTCACATTTCATTCTGATGAAGGACTCCGCTCACAACGTCAGTATTTCGTTATCAAAACTATTCTCGGCAGTTTACCATCCTTTCACTTTGCTCTATCTAAAACACTGCCTACACAACACTCTACTTTTTACTCTGATGAAGAACTCTGCTTGACTGCCAGTATTTCGTTATTAAACTATTCTCAGCAGTTTACCATCTTTTCACTTTTCTCTATCTAAAACACTGCCTACACAGCACTCTAGTTTTTACTCTGATGAAGGACTCCACTTGAAACGTCAGTATTTCGTTATCAAAACTATTCTCAGCAGTTTACCATCTTTTCACTTTGCTCTATCTAAAACACTGCCTACACAGCACTCTACTTTTTACTCTGATGAAGAACTCTGCTTGACTGAACGTCAGTATTTCGTTATTAAAACTATTCTCAGCAGTTTACCATCTTTTCACTTTGCTCTATCTAAAACACTGCCTACACAGCACTCTAGTTTTTACTCTGATGAAGTGCTCTGCTTGAAACGTCAGTATTTCGTTATCAAAACTATTCTCGGCAGTTTACCATCCTTTCACTTTGCTCTATCTAAAACACTACATACACTGAACTGCACTCTAGTTTTTACTCTGATGAAGGACTCAGCTTGAAACGTCAGTATTTCGTTATCAAAACTATTCTCAGCAGTTTACCATCTTTTCACTTTGCTCTATCTAAAACACTGCCTACACAACACTCTACTTTTTACTCTGATGAAGAGCTCTGCTTAAAACGTCAGTATTTCGTTATCAAACTATTCTCGGCAGTTTACCATCCTTTCACTTTGCTCTATCCAAAACAATGCCTACACAGCACTCTACTTTTTTACAACGCAAATGTAGCCTAACTATACTGAGTCAATTGTTGCCAGTCAGGCAGTTCTCTCCTATGCCTCGAAAGTCTTCCCCTGGTTCTCCAGCTTCACTCCTACTTCAAAAACCAACACTAGAATAAGTGTTCCCAACTTAAAGCCTGGCCAAACGCTTTCAACATTTCATTCAACATCGTTCAACATTGTTGAACCCGTCTTGAACGAAAATTTGAACATGTTCAAATTTCGTTCAACATCATTCAACACCATTCAACAACGTTCAACATCATTCCACAGGGGTCAGGCCAAACGCTTTCAACATGTTGAATCACGGTTGAATTCAACAATGTTGAACGATGTTGAATGAAATGTTGAAAGCGTTTGGCCAGGCCTTTAGTAGTAGTTTAGGCGATTTGCAACATTCAACATCCAATCAGAAACAAGAACTGAATCACGTGAAAACAATCTGCAATCTAATTGGCGAACAGAAAGCTAGGCGAAATATAAACGCGGTTCACAAATCTAAGATAGTAAGATTCTTAATAAGTAAATAAGCTTTGACACTGGATAAAACTTTTTAACAAGACGTTTCAGTTATTTGTACGTTTGGTAACGTTTCGTATGTTCATGCTGTACAAGCTGTCGTAAGACAATTCTATTTGTCAGTTTGCTACCCTTCTAGTTCAATAGTTCAGCATATCTCACTAGTCATCAAAACTTGCTGCAAGTGATCTTTGCTCTATCACCTTAGTAGACTGTAATCTTTAGTTTACAGGTTGTAGACATACATGCATGTAATTGGCTTGGCTTTAGTATCAGATTTTAATACATGTATTTTATTTTGTAGTCCAGTGGTTCAGGTGTTAATCTGCATGGATACAGATTGTAACCCTATGTAACATTTGCTCTGTTATTGTAATAGTTATTGCTGTTCAATGATTAGAGAGATTTCAAAAGTGAAGGTTAAGGGTTCAGTTAAACTTAGAGAAAACTCTGAGCACCAGAACAACCTCGGTTCCAGTGGTTCAATAGTGAGAGCGTCCGGTTGGCATTTGGAGGGTTGTGGGTTCGAGTCCCGTCTGGAGCTCAGAGTTTTTCTCTGAGTTTAACTTACGACAGCTTGTAAGCAAGAACATACGAGAAAAACCCCGTTTCAGTTAGCTAGAAAATGAGAATAATATCCTTCTTCAGAATGGGTCTTGAAATAAGTAAAGTATGTAAAATTATGTAAAAAAATATTTTGCAAATAATATTGTAACGTTTTGTGCCATTTTACGAGAATTTTGTTTGGCTTCGAATTCATTTATAGTGAGACAAAAGCCATGTTTACACGGCCAAAATTTAAGCACGCTTAAGTTAAGCGTGCTTAAAATGCGCCACCTTGGTGCGTTTACACGGTCATTTAATAATCCCTTACTAAAACACATACACCGTTATTCAACATGGCAGACGAGCTATATTTTTGGTTTAATCGTATGGGTAGCGTGCGTCAAAGAACAACGGAAGACATCGGTACACGAGAAAGAGTAATAGCTAAAAGAAAGAAAGAAACAAAGAATAGCGAGATGGAAGCTTCTACAGCAGGGCAAAAAAAAAAGCATTTTATCGTATTAATAACACCGTATTAATAGCAAGCGTTTTTCAATCCCGTTGCGTTTACACGGCCAAGTTAAGCGCGATTAACTGATCGTGCTCAGTTTAATCCACCTCCTTGAGGTGGTGCAAACTAATCGCGATTAGTTTACGCCGATCTGTTCACACGGACATTTTAAGCCCGCTTATAAAAGTCAGATGTGGCTCAGATCCCGCTTAAATTTTGGCCGTGTAAACAGGGCTATAGTTTCTTTAATGATATAGCACAAAGATTAAAAGCGGTTCCACTGTGACTAGCTTTCAGTAGTTTAGTGTGAATGCATTATACATTCCATTAAGTAGGTATGTTTGTTTTGTCGCTGTGTAGTCGTATTGATTTTATCGCGTGACTGTAAAACGATTTTTAATCTTTTAAACAAATATCGGAGTTGCTTAATCATTTAATGCTTATGAATTGGGGACAGAAAAGTGGAGGTAAATTGTGATATTTAATACAACTCTCTTTATGATGATAACTAAGCTTATACAGGTGGCACGAGGGCTAAACGTAATTTAAATATAAATATCACAGCTTGACATAACCGAAGCAGTGTACACAAAATATTACATTAGCTAGCGTTGTATTTTCTAACGACACCAAAGCGGCGGAAATTTGATTAAAATGAATATATGTACATGAATAAATCAGGGGATTCAGTTTATTTTTACAAACGGTCAAAGGTCTCACTCGCATTGCTCTTGTGCAACAATGCAATATAATAATAATACTTAATAATGCTTGGAAGTATTAGGGTATATTTGTCATGAATCTATCCTTATATGTCCAAGAATTGTTGCTTTTACCAACATCACAACGATTATATTTAGACAATGTTCAGGGATGTAGTGGAGGGGGGGCTCAGGGGGGCTGAGTCAACTTTTTTCCGCATAATTTTTTCCAGATTGCATAACCTTAATCATGTTTGAAAGTTCTGTGAAATTTATGTACAGATATTCAGTCATTTTCAACAAGAATGATTTCAGTAATCTCTATTTAGTCCTATCCTATCATTATTAAAGTTGTTATCAAATGACTTGTCCAGGGATATTCCCAATATTTTGCCTTTTACAAACACTGTTACAGAATTTACTGGTACCAAAACTAAAAAAATGGCATTTTCCAACTTAACATTTTTTCACCCCTTCTCCCCCCCATATTCAGGACACTGTGTCGGAGAGCCCCCCCTTGTTAAAGTTTTAGGACTACACCACTGACAATATTGCCACGAAAGTGTTTATAAAGAAAAACAAAAGGTCCGCTATGCGTACATGTATCTGCGCCATACCCACCACTGTGAGAATCAACTTGTCAAGATCTTGTAAGATCTTGTGCGATCTTGGAAAATCTTGTAAGATCTTAAGAAAAATCTTATAAGATTTTTACACGTAGATCTTATAAGATTTTATCGAGATCTTATAAGATAATTAAAGATCAGAGAAAGTACACGTTGAATTCTCTGACCAAAATAATTTATCATGACTCACAAAAACTGTGGTAGATCGCAGTCAAAAGTTTACTATAAGTCACGTTAAAAATACTTACCAGTTTTATCAGCAATATCCCTTATCTGCGAAATGTTTAGTGCAAAGCTTTGTCGGAAATATAGAATTTAATGGCTAACTGAAGATATATCCCAATACAGCTGTTGAGCCGGACACCGCGGGTCTAAAGTATACCCCTGAATCGCCTGTAGGTTTGTGCCATTTTGGAAACTTATACCGTTAGGTAGAGCGTTAATTCTGTACAACAAATGTGAATTAAAAAAATTCGTAGAATAGCAACGGAGAAAAATCTATTTGAACTGAGATGAGCGCCAAATATCAAATGTCAATTATCGGGTCAAACGCAATCATATTTAAAGTATCCCTGAATCGTCTGTAGGTTTGTGCCATTCACGAAGCTGTCTTCTACAGTTAGATAGAGCGTTAAATACTCTACAACACATGTGAATTAGAAAAAATCGTATAGAATAGAACCCTGAAAAATCATAGTGTTTTAGTCAAAAACTTTGTCGGAAATATAGAATTTAACGGCTAACAGCCGTATTGGGATATATCTTCATTGCAGTTGAGCCGCCCGCGGATACCGCGTTTTTAAAGTATACCCCTGAATCGTCTGTAGGTTTGTGCCATTCAAGAAACTTCAACAGTTATATAGAGCGCGTTAAATTCTGTACAACATATGTGAATTAGAAAACATGGTATAGAATAGCAACGGAGAAAAGGCTATTTGAACTGACGTGAGCGCAAATATCAAATATCAAATTGCATTATTACGCTATTTACTTGACATACGGTCAAACCACGTCATATTTAAAGTAAATCCCTGAATCGTTTGTAGATTTGTGCCATTTGGGAAACTTGCACGGTTAGATAGAGCGTAAAATTCTGTACAACGTATGTGAATTAGAACAAATCGTATAGAATAGCAACGGAGAAAAATCTATTTGAACTGAGATGAGCGCAAATATCAAATTGCATTATTATGCTATCACTTGGCGTACGGTCAGACGCAATCATTTTAAAGTATTCCCGAATCGTCTGTAGGTTTGTACCATTCACGAAATTCGTACAGTTAGATAGAACGTTAAATTATGTACAAGATATGTGAATTTGAAAAAATCGTATAGCATAGAACCCTGAAAATCGTAGTATTTTAATCCAAAACTTTGTCGCTTCGAAGGACTTCGTGATATGGCGGACGAAATATTGTTGAAAAGGCCATTGAAAAGAACGTTTGTACAAGAACGAGGCTGGAAAACCTAATTTAAAAGCTTACAAAATTAGCGGCCATCTTTATGTATACGGTATATTTCAAACTTTGCTAAGGGATCGTTCAATTTATCTTCAATAATTGTAGCGCAAATTTGAGCATGATATGAGCAATGATTATACTAAGTCTGTTTGGCAACGCCTAGCCTTGCTCCAAGTCTGCCTCTTGTTGTTTCGAGACGGATTTGTTTCGAGATGGGTTATGTTTTGATTTTAAAGGTGTACGTGTGAAAAGTGGCGACGCGGGCGAGCAAGAAAACTTCCCGTGGCCGACCGCCTTTTATCTCGAAACAAACCCGTCTCGAAACAACAAGAGGCAGACTTGGAGCTAGTCTAGGCATGCAACGCCTTGCGGCGCGGACGCCATCCTTAGCGAGACCGCGGGTGGTCGCTTAATTTCAAGAAGTAATAACAATATTTGACATTGTGTTTTTTGTGGGTATTTTTTGTTTGTTCACTAAGTCTACGAAATTAAATGTGAATCTACGACGCTTAGGAAATAAAGAGAGATGTTCGCTCTGAGTGGTTCGACTGTTCCAATTTTTAAACGGCATAATAAACCCTAAAACCGTCAACTTTTACATGACAGCCCCGAACGCGACATCCCGTCCTTTCTTGTCATGTTAACACCAAAACTATGCTCTCCAGACGGTGGTGTTAGACTGTACGACTGACTGTGATGTCGTTTGCAACACATAAATATAGCCAACTCTGCCTTGAACCCTTCTCTGTACTTTGGATTCCAGAATGCGTAAATAAATGGATTAAAACATGCACTGGACAACGCTAAGACGTTCAACCATCGATGAGAGATGACGTGTACTTTAGCGTAACCCATTTGACTGAGCATAAAGTAGAATTGCCCAGGCAACCAACAGATAACCAGCACTATCGAAGCAACGGCGGCCATTAAGGTAACCCGTTTGAAATCCGACTTTCTTCGCTTGCTTGCATGTTCCCTGTCAGAGTTCCGATTAAATGTTTTCCTGACTTTGATTAGGATGTGAATATAAGTCACAATAACTAACAGGCCAGGGAGGAATATCATTCCCAGGAACGACACCACGGCGATAATTACCCGCGTTGACCACTCCAAGGTATCTGGACTCCATTTACAACTGGTGGTACCATCAGGGAGTACCACGCCAGTCGTACGAATCACAGCCGCGCTCTCGAACGCAAAGCCCGCTAACCAAGGGAGGATGACCATCAAAGCGATGTTTCGCTTCGAATGGAGATGTTGTTTGTAGAATAATGGTTTCCCGATAGCCAACCAGCGTTCTATGGCCAGGAAGACACAAATATAAACCGAGGTTACTCCCAGTGAGAAGACCAGGTAGTGAGACCAGACTACACGACAGTATAGCTCTCTCGCAATAGGGGATTGAGGGACCGGGAAGACGTCGGCCTCGTGAATAAACAAGGGAACAACAAGAATACAAACTGCAGTCAAGATATCGGTTACAGCCAGAGCAAGGATGAGGTTACTGTGAGCTTTCTTCAACCATGAACGGTTCCTGATGAACAGAAATACGACCAAAAGGTTTCCCACTAGAGCAACTACAGATATGATCAGAAACACTGGCACCATTGAAGGTATAACATGGTTATCAGTAGACACATCACTCACTGATTCCGTAGTTAAATTAGGACTCACACTTGGCGTTGAGATCATTTTAAGGTCTTCAATAGCGTCCTACGATGTCCATTTGCTTACTGCTTCAGTCTAAGATAGACAATTAACTGTACCTTACGTAATATTTTGAGTCTAGTTTGGCTTTCATTTCGTACAGTTCCGGTCAATATCGATAGACGGTCGAATATTCTGATCGCACCTTTTGCACAATCACACTCAACTATTGATTGTAACCAGACAGCACTGAATACAGAATGGACACGGAAACCAATATGAAATAAACAAATAAACTATCATTTATTCATACTGTAAGCAGCTGATTAATCAACTTTTAATTGTGTATCCAAGACTTCCTATTTCCGCTCTTAAAGCTGAGAAGGAAGATGACGTCGGAAGATTAAAATATAATCCACTTGAGCGAGTGTCGCGCTTTGAGGAGGAAATGGGAAAGTGATTTCCGCAAATAATTTCAGGTTTTCAGTTTCAGTGTTTATATAATGTTTATGTGGTATCAAGTTGAATATATAGATGAGAGCATTTAATTATTATCAGGAAAAGACCGAAAGTGAAATGTATGACCCAGCAGGGAGTCATGCCTTATTGTGTATCAATACGATAAAATTAGACCAAGAAACTGCGCAACGGAAGGAGAAGAATTAGGAGGAAGCACAATCTCCTGAAAAGCTTATTCCGCTGGCAGTTTACCACTTTTTCACAAAGCTGAATTGTGAAAATTCATGCCTTGATGAATTCGACAGAAGGATAAAAATGGCCTAAAATGTAAATATAGTAGAGAACCAACCCCCCCCCCCCCCCCCCACACACACACCACCACCACCACCACCCACCCCCTCAACTAGAAGCCAACTAGTTCTTAGCAATCGAAATATAGTAAGGTTAGATATACTGCCGAAACAGAGAACGTAGGAGTCTAACGTTTCGAGCGAAGGCCCTTCGTCACGTTTTTCTCTGACGAAGGGCCTTCGCTCGAAACGTTAGACTCCTACGTTCTCTGTTTCGGCAGTATATCTAACCTTACTATATTTCGATTGTTGTTTCTACACTGCCTACGCAGCACGCTATTTTTATTACACTATTAGTTATTAGCACTTTGACTGCTACATGCAGTCGATACATTATATTACGTATTACATATTATTTCACGCTGGCTAACACTAGACGATTTTACTTGTCACGGGGAGAAATCTAAGAGTGAAAGAGAAAATTTAACTGTGATTACGCCACTTGCTTTTCGACAACTACCTGACCCCAGACCACCCTGCGTGTTCGTGACTGTCAGAGTTAAAGGGCAATAGCACTAAAAATTAAGTTTGTCTAATTTGAAAGAACTCATAAAATTGTAATAGAAGATCCTTTACAACTTTTTCGTATCTCTCTTCGTTTTCAAGATATTTCAATTTGTTTGATATGTAAATGAGATGGTCTCTGACGTCAGGTGTTGGGTAAAATATTTTCACATGTAGCAAAACCTGAAACTGTGCACATAAGAACTCCTTGCGACGCTCAACATTTCATTTTAGATATGTAAGTTATTTTGCTCTGTATGAAAATATTTTACCCCACTCCTGACGTCAGAGACAGGGGGAAACAGCCCCCCTGTCGGGGAACCCTCGCCCCCTCATCGGGGAAAATTTACAGATTTGTCGGGAAATGATTGCATTTTTAACAATTGGTGAAGAACTTTTTAACTTGTCAAATCAGACAAGTTAGTAATTAATGCATTAATAGTGAAATGGAAACTCCTTTAGAAACACGGATACGGTATGCAGAAGCCAACATTAATAATCACAACACACAAAATTCCATTTTCTGTCTGCAATATTGAAGGAAAATGGCAAACTGGTTAATAACCACACTAAGGTGTTCAATAATTTTTCTTTATTGATAATAAGCAATAGCTTCTTGGCTATTGCGATAATTTCACGCTGAAAAGATGGGGAAAGCTATTCAAGACGTTCAAATTCTGAAAATTTTCCACCTTACTAGCCCCCATGTGGGGAACTCTTGGCGCCTGGCGCCACCCTTGGTTCTATTAAATTCTATTATATGGTTCTATTAAATGGCAAAGCCTATATAAGGAGTTGTTTTTCAAATTACTTGGAGTGTGGTACCAAAACAATTTAAAATGGAACATTCATATTGAAGAAATCACGCGAAAGGCAAATAAACGTTTGTATCATCTTAGAGAATGTAGAAAATCTCATTTACCGATAGAAGTTGGTAACACTGCCTACGAAACCAAAATAAGACCGATTCTCGAGTATGCATCTCCTGTGTGGGCTGGACTCCCCAGTTACCTTCAAAATGAAATCGAGCGAGTGCAATCTAGGAGCTTACGAATTCTTGGGTTGGAGAAAGATTGTTTAGCACCGTTGGCTGATAGAAGGGAGGAAGCTACTGGTCGCGAAGTATTAATCTTAGAGACATTAACCGGACACGAAACGTATCTTTCTTTTCGGGAACTGAGAGACATAATTTATCTTTTTCAGCGAGAGCTTGTAAATATTTTTAATACCTTTAATATTTTAACATTTTATTCCGCACTTTAACTCTATACCGTACTGTATTCAATCCTTTTAACTCATACTTTTTTAAGCATATATTGTAAATCCATTGTACTTTTTAATCTTAAGATGGATAATTAAATAAATTATAAAAAAACTTACTAGCCCCCATGTTGGGAACTCTTGGCGCCTGGCGCCACCCGTTGGTTCTATTAAATTTTATTGTTCTATTAAATGGCAAAGCCTATATAAGGAGTTGTTTTTCAAAATTTAAAAGGAAATGGAAATTGTTGGTGAGTGTGCATGTGGGAAGCCATTAAGATTAACCTTTCGATGCCTTCACTGCCAATTGCCAAAGGCTATAACTTTGACAAAAAGTTCCGCGACGTTATGTGATGACTACAGCCAGAATAAAATGCGAACTATCTACAGTGTGTATCAAAAAACCCTGAACCCTTAGAAAACAACCTATTGTAGTAGTTTGAAAGCCCTAAGCACTTCGCTTGACCCACAGATGCGTAAAACACACGGTCTTATACACCTGGGAAATTAAGATAACTTATGTATGCACGGTGAAAGTATTTAAAAGCTTTTTCTCTTCCTGTTTAACTTATGTGCTGATTAATTTATAACGCAGCGCTTTTAGGGCTTTCAAACTACTACAATAGGTTGTTTTCTAAAGGTTCATTTTTTTTATACACACTGCATATATGGTATGGACAACAACAGCCTTGCACTGCCATTGTGCCATGGAACAATAGCTGAGTATTGTAGAACAATGATGGTTGCAAAGATGGGTGTCCTTTGTTGCAAGGCGAAACGACACAATGGACAGTCCAAACCTGGACAGCAACGAACTACACAGATAGTTAGAACTCATTCCTAAACTTCATCGAAGCATCAGTCATTAAGCATCAGTCATTGCCATCACAGTCTTTCCGAAGATTACACACAAATATAGACCAATCTCTACTCCATTGCAGCTGTCAGTATGTTGGCGTGAGAGTCCATGAGTGACGTCTGCGTAGGAGGCTGGCTAAAGCTAGACGAGCACCTTTCACAAACAAACATGTACTTATTATAACTCATCCATGAATCCAAGACTTTCCCCAGCGGCCAGAAATAAATAAAATCGTCAAGTATTACCCAGAATAAAATACTTAATACTAAGTACTTATCCAGACCGAACAGAGTTAAAGAGACGATTTATAAAGCCTATAGTTGAAATGTTTAACTTTTAATCTAACTCAAATAAGAATCAACTAAGGATCAAGCTAAGCTAATTATCATTAATTAAAGTTAAAATGCAATGTTGAAACAACTTTGATTTAATCTTAAGGTATACATTGTGTAATAAGTTGACAAAGTTTGGTTGAGAAATTGTGTGTGTTCCGATATATTCCGACTGCTTTAAGATTTTCAAAAAAGTAGGAACTAAAGTAACTAAAGAATCAAACATAATCCGAAAATCGTCATCTTGTGACTTGATATTCAAGTTAAAATCAAGATAAGATAAAATGAGAAGTGATATTTCGGCTCTACAGTAAAAACCCGCATAAAAGAACCACTATTTTTTGACGTCAGGTTGAAATGATTCTTATATAACGGGTACTTAGTGAGAAATCAGGCCGAGTTGGTTCTTAACTGGTTCTTACTGTATTTCTAGTCAAAAACAATTGTTCCTGGTTTGGTGTTTTAAATTATTTGTTTCCTTAATTATTCACATAAATTGAACGGTAACATCCCAATTGTATTTCATATTGCCAAACAATAATTTAATTTAATGTCACAACAATAAATATACTGCATATATATATATATATATATATATATATATATATATATATATATATATATATATATATATATACGTGTGGGTTTTGGTCTACGAAACGCAAAGAGTGCTCGATAACATATAGTTAGAGCAAATATAGATTTTCGCTTACCTTTTCTTCGCAGACTTTTGAGGTAAGCGAAATATATATATATATATATATATATATATATATATATATATATATAAGAATGTCAGAGTCAAAATCATATAGATTAGAGTGCTCAATACCGAAGCAGAGCGGATATAACAATAATAAAAGACAAACTTGGTTACTTCATTCGAATTTTATTTCACTACAGACTGTTTCGTATGGCAAGTAATACTTGCCACCTGATGAGTGTGGCAAGTATTACTTGCCATACGAAACAGTCTGTAGTGAAATAAAATTCGAATGAAGTAACCAAGTTTGTCTTTTATTATTGTTATATATATATATATATATATATATATATATATATATATATATATATATATATATATATATATATATACAATGAAAGGTTGAAAATGTACCTGACGTATACCTGCCCTTAGAACATGCTTTCTACTTCAGCTAAAGTACAAAAGTTAAGGCTTTTTAAGAACCAGTCTTATATGAAAGAACACGTTCAGTGTTACTACAGGACTGGAGTAAACTAAACTAACTTTATTTAAAAGATCCAAAATAGAATTCACCGAACAGAGATAACCGTGTGCCATACAAAGAAACGAGCGCTAACCACGTATTGAGTAAGCCTTGAGGGAGTTTAGAAAAGATGACAAGAGAAACACAATGTCAGTATTATGCATATATTTAAGATGAATCATCAGACTCTTCTTCAGCTTCCTTGAGCCAAGTGATGAAACGAGAAACCTAAACAAATTAAGAAAAAAGGCGTTGAGATTGGAATGAAAATGCTTCGTTTGCTGGTTCCTTTGAAGGAAGGAAGTAAGGAAGGAAGGAAGGAAGGAAGGAAGGAAGGAAGGAAGGAAGGAAGGAAGGAAGGAAGGAAGGAAGGAAGGAAGGAAGGAAGGAAGGAAGGAAGGAAGGAAGGAAGGAAGGAAGGAAGGAAGGAAGGAAGGAAGGAAGGAAGGAAGGAAGGAAGGAAGGAAGGAGGGAGGGAGGGAGGGAGGGAGGAAGGAAGGAAGGAAGGAAGGAAGGAAGGAAGGAAGGAAGGAAGGAAGGAAGGAAGGAAGGAAGGAGGGAGGGGGGAAGGAAGGAAGGAGGGAGGGGGGAAGGAAGGAAGGAAGGAAGGAAGGAAGGAAGGAAGGAAGGAAGGAAGGAAGGAAGGAAGGAAGGAAGGAAGGAAGGAAGGAAGCAGGGAGGGGAGGGAGGGAGGGAAGGAAGGAAGGAAGGAAGGAAGGAAGGAAGGAAGGAAGGAAGGAAGGAAGGAAGGAAGGAAGGAAGGAAGGAAGGAAGGAAGGGAGGAAGGAAGGAAGGAAGGAAGGAGGAAAAAATATATACAAATTATAATGTGAAAACAAGATGTCGGAATCAACCAATAATTATAAGATACCTGTTGTCGAATTGTTTCCTGGCTTTTACTTGATATTGAATCTTCTTTCTGTAGTGGTGAGTTGTACCACTGGAGAATAACACTTTCGTCAAAAACATCTCGATCGTACATTAAATGCAAAAACGTTTGAAACGCAGGTGAGGCTGTCTGGTTCTGAATAAAATATTCCTAAAAAGAATATGACTTTATTTTAAAAAGTCCATTCTTGTCAAAAAGATAGTATTTAGATAATTCACGACAGCGTATTTCTGACTGTTGTTGTCGAATGAAAGTCAAACCCAAGTTCGTTCGTATCTTCGGCGCAATGTAGCAGTACTCTAACTATTCAGCTATTAAAGAGATAGGTTTTAACACTTTGAGGCCTGGACCTCTCCTTGTGCTGAATAAAATCGTCTGGCGTTAGCCAGAATAAAATAGTAAAGACTCGTCTTCAGGCTTCAAAGTGTTAAAGAGATAGGTTCTAACACTTCAGTTGACGCCTGGATCTCTCCCTGTGCTGAATAAAATCGTTTGGCGTTAGCCAGAATAAAACACTAAAGACTCGTCTTCAGGCTTCAAAGTGTTAAAGAGATAGATTTTAACACTTTGAGGCCTGGACCTCTCCCTGTGCTGAATAAAATCGTCTGGTGTTAGCCAGAATAAAATACTAAGCAAAAATCAAGCAACAAGTAAACCAGTAACGTAAAAAAAAACCGTTTCAAACCTCAGCTGCTAAGACTCCAACGTTTTGGTTCTGAATGTCTTTCATGTAATGAGAAAACAACGGATGCAAGTGACCAACGGCCTGTGATAAAAAAAAATAGATATATACATGCAGTAAAAAAAATATTCACAACCAGAACTTGCAAAATATTAATTTTCGAATTATATAGTACATTTTCAGGTCAAGCTGCAACACTTTGAGGCCTGGACCTCTCCCTGTGCTGAATAAAATCGTCTGGCGTTAGCCAGAATAGAATACTAAAGACTCCTCTTCAGGCTTCAAAGTGTTAAATACTCTGAGAAAATCCTGAGTTCCCAGACCGGAATGGAAGCATCAACATTGTGAGAAGTAGTCACATATTGTAGGCAATAAACTATACTAGAATTCAGGTGAATGAGTGTATGTCTGTCAAAAAACTTATCTGGAAATATTTATTGATATTACCTTCTTTAGATCTTTCAGTATTTCTTGTTGGTAGGTAGTCAGACCTGAGAATATACTTTCCAGGAAAGCTTTGGTCACAGCATGATTAAGTTCGTGAAATGTCACATTATATGCATACCTAAAAATTATAATAATGATCCAACAATAAGACAACAACAACAACAGCAACAACAACAACAACAACAACAACAACAACAACAACAACAACAACAACAACAACAACAACAACAACAACAACAACACTACCACCACCACCACCACCACCACCAACTACAACACCAATAACAACAGCAACAAGAACAACAACATCAGTAGCAGCAGCAGCAGCAACAACAACAACAACAACAACAACAACAACAACAACAACAACAACAACAACAGCAGCAGCAACAGCAACAACAACAACAGCAACAACAACAACAACAACAACAACAACAACAACGATGATGATTAGGACTATGACAATATCTTACTTCGAAGCATTTATCTCAAGCACGAGGTTTTCAGGATTAACTTTACTTGATATTCCATTGCGAATTGTGTCCAGTACTTCATTGTAAAAAACTACAGAAATACAAGAACTCAGATCAAGATAGGTAAAACATGGTTTTATTGGCATGACCTAATATTGCTCAGAATAGGATAGGATAAGGTGGGATAGGATAGGATATGATAGGATATGATAGGATAGGATAAGATAGGAAAAGATAGGATAAGATAGGATATGATATAATAGGATAGGAAAAGATAGGATAAGAGAGGATATGATATGATAGGATAGGATAAGATAGGATACGATAGGATAGGATAGGATAGGATAAGATGGGATAGAATAGGATAGGATAAGATAGGACACGATAGGATAAGATAGGACATGATAGGGTAGGATAGGACAAGATAGGACAAAATAGGATAGGATAGGACAAGATAGGACAAAATAGGATAGGATAGGACAAGATAGGATAGGATAGGATAGGATTAGATAGCATAGGATAAGATGGGATAAGATAGGAGTCATAGGACACGATAGGATAGGATAGGACAAGACAGGATATGATAGGACAAGATAGGATAGGATAGGATAAGGTAGGATAGGATAAGATAGGATAAGATAGGATAGGATAGGACAAGATAGGACAGGATCCAATGTATATTTACGTTTAGTATCTTCAGGAGGTGGACTTGCTGAAGGACTGACTGCAGGCATGGATTCATCACTGCTTTCCTCTTCACTTGTATTCTCACTACTTTGACCTTTTAAAACAAACAGCATTTGTATAACATTACAGTTATAATCTTGCTGCAGATACACTCACCACAACAAACGACACAACACCACACCTCACGGTAAAATAGCGCACTTCATCACACCACACCACACAGCACAATACCATAACTTACAACACCACACATCACATCACATCACATCACATCACATCACATCACATCACATCACATCACATCACATCACATCACATCACATCACATCACATCACATCACATCACACGTCCACACCACACCACACCACACCACACCACACCACACCACACCACAACACACCACACCATGCACATCACACCACACCACACCACACCACACCACACCTCCACACCACACCTCCACACCACACGTCCACACCACACCCAAACCATGCCACACAATACTGTAGCACATCATTACCCCATAACTCAATCAATTCCTTTTCGTCCTCATCATCAGAATCAACTTCTTTCTTCCAAACGTAACCGCGACCTTCGTCTCCAATCTCATCTGCATTGTAACAACCCACGAAAAAATAATTAAAATTAAAGAGAAATTGTTTCGGCAAAGCAAACGAGAATAACATAAGCTGAAGACAAAACAACTAGAATACAACGACATGTAATACAGCACACGCGGCAAGTGGAAAAATGCTGAGCAATCAGCATGACCTGCACTTCAAACTGCATATTGAATTTGAATTTGAATTTGAATTTGAATTTGAATTTGAATTTGAATTTGAATTTGAATTTATTAAATTTGCCACTTAACGTGTGGCAGGAGAGAGGAACAGAACTTTCGTCCCAATTGACACCAAACTCCTTTGTGTAGACAACTAAGACCTAGGTGTTGATTTTACGGAGGGAGGAAAACCGGAGAACCCGGCGAAAAACCCTCGGAGCACAGGAGAGACCAACTAAACTCTACTCGCATAAGTCCCAAGCTGGCGGAGTACGGGGTTATTCCCAAACGGTCACCCATCCAAGTACTAACCCCGTCCGACCGGGCTTAACTACTGGTGAGAGGCAGCGCCCTAACAGCACACGCCACCCGTGTTCTACTGTAGCTTATCAGCTCACTTGGTTTATTGCTGTCGTCTAAAGATAATCCTGTCATTCCAAACTCGTCCTCATTTTCACGTTTCCTTAAAGTTATTCTAACACCTGGTTTCAAATCAATGTTTGGACCGACCACTACCTAAAAACGAGAAAAATTGTCGGGATGATAAAAAAATACTGCTGTTAAAACGTTTAACTTCGCAAAGGAATTGTAAGACTTACATTGAAAGATAGAATACATCCACTTTGTGTTGTTACATTACTATAATTGGGAAAAAATGAAAAAATAAATCCTGTACTGGTGTAACAATAGATAGGCAGAATAGGATAGGATAGAAAGAGAAGAGAGAACGGAACATAACAGAACACAACACAACACAACACAACACAACACAACACAACACAACACAACACAACACAACACAACACAACACAACACAACACAACACAACACAACACAACACAACACAACACAACACAACACAACACAACACAACACAACACAACAGAATTACAGAACAGAACAGAACAGAACAGAACAGAACAGAACAGAACAGAACAGAACAGAACAGAACAGAACAGAACAGAACAGAACAGAACAGAACAGAACAGAACAGAACAGAACAGAACAGAACAGAACAGAACAGAAAAGAAAAGCAAAGAACAGAGCAGAACAGAACAGAACAGAACAGAACAGAACAGAACAGAACAGAACAGAACAGAACAGAACAGAACAGAACAGAACAGAACAGAAAAGCAAAGAAAAGCAAAGAACAGAGCAGAACAGAACAGAACAGAACAGAACAGAACAGAACAGAACAGAACAGAACAGAACAGAACAGAACAGAACAGAACAGAACAGAACAGAACAGCAAAGAAAAGCAAAGAACAGCAAAGAACAGAGCAAAACAGAGCAGAACAGAGCAGAACAGAGCAGAACAGAACAGAACAGAACAGAACAGAACAGAACAGAACAGAACAGAACAGAACAGAACAGAACAGAACAGAACAGAACAGAACAGAACAGAACAGAAAAGAAAAGAAAAGAAAAGAACAGAGCAGAACAGAACAGAACAGAACAGAACAGAACAGAACAGAACAGAACAGAACAGAACAGAACAGAACAGAACAGAACAGAACAGAACAGAACAGAACAGAACAGAGCAGAACAGCAAAGAACAGCAAAGAACAGAGCAAAACGGAGCAGAACAGAACAGAACAGAACAGAACAGAACAGAACAGAACAGAACAGAACAGAACAGAACAGAACAGAACAGAACAGAACAGAACAGAACAGAACAGAACAGAACAGAACAGAACAGAACAGAACAGAGCTGAGCTGAGCTGAGCTGAGCTGAGCTGAGCTGAGCTGAGCTGAGCTGAGCTGAGCTGAGCTGAGCTGAGCTGAGCTGAACTGAACTGAACTGAACTGAATTGAACTGAACTGAACGGAGCTGAGCTGAACTGAACTGAACTTAGCAGAGCTGAACTGAACTGAACTGAACTGAACTGAACTGAACTTAGCAAAGCTGAACTGAACTGAACTGAACTGAACTGAACTGAACTGAACTGAACTGAACTGAACTGAACTGAACTGAACTGAACTGAACTGAACTGAACTGAACTGAACTGAACTGAACTGAACTGAACTGAACTGAACTGAACTGAACTGAACTGAACTGAACTTAGCAGAGCTGAACTGAACTGAACTGAACTGAACTGAACTGAACTGAACTGAACTGAACTGAACTGAACTGAACTGAACTTAGCAGAGCTGAACTGAGCTGAACTGAACTGAACTGAACTGAACGAACGGAACAAAAGAAGAGAAGAGAAGAGAAGAGAAGGCATTCGTTACGTAGAGTGAAGAAATGCGCAACGACTCACCTTTTCACTACAACATTATCACAAAGTATTGACTTTGAAATACGACTGTTCTTTTCTATTTTGACTCCGTCCCATACGTATGAATCTTCTATGACTACATTATCACCTAAAAACATACAACAAACAGAAACACTTCTCAAACTTGGAAAAATACAAACAAACAAACAAACATACAAACAAACAAACAAACAAACAAACAAACAAACAAACAAACAAACAAACAAACAAACAAACAAGCAAGCAAACAAACAAACAAACAAACAAACAAACAAACAAACAAGCAAGCAAGCAAGCAAGCAAGCAAGCAAACAAACAAACAAACAAACAAACAAACAAACAAACAAACAAACAAACAAACAAACAAACAAACAAACAAACAAACAAACAAACAAACAAACAAACAAACAAACAAACAAACAAACAAACAAACAAACAAACAAACAAACAAACAAACAAACAAACAAACAAACAAACAAACAAACAAACAAACAAACAAACAAACAAACAAACAAACAAACAAACAAACAAACAAACAAACAAACAAACAAACAAACAAACAAACAAACAAACAAACAAACAAACAAACAAACAAACAAACAAACAAACAAACAAACAAACAAACAAACAAACAAACAAACACAAACCTATCACACATTGTTTGCCAATAACTGAATTCCGAATAACACTTCTTGCTCCAACACTCGATCCCGAACCGACAACAATATCTTCTTCTAAAACACAATCCCTAATAAAACAAGATAAAAAAGTAAACAAACTATCATGCATGATTAAGAAAGGTTATAATGAATCTGATAATACACTAAGTTTCAAAGGTTTTTTAAAAGATTATGATAGACAATTATAGTCAACCTTGTCACAACTGATAATTCTCTTTGGTGCTTTTCTTGTGTCATTTTATTTGTAATTGCATGTCTCACGAATTACACCCAATATACTAAGCTCGGTCGAATATACAGGAAAACGATATATTGAACTGGGCTATATAAAATAATGTTTTACCAATGAAAATGAAGGCCTAGCTACTAGACATTGTATTCTCAAATTAAATAATAATTCATGAACCGAAAACAAAGGAAATCAGTACTGAGACGGAGGTTTTGATATCGGAGGAAGAAATTACATAAATTAAGCCAACTTTCGCCTCGATTTTCTCTTAAAATACTGATTTGTTTGAGAAGCTATATCATACACTCGGAAGAGTGTTTCATCAGGATATATCCAAACACCTCGAAATTTGTTCAAAAACCTCGGCTTCGCCTCGGATTTCAACAAACGTCTCGGTGTTTGGATATCCTCATGAAACACTCCTCCTCGTGTATGATATATAACATTAAGAATTATCCAAAACCCACCTAGCCAGTACAACATTTTGTCCAAAGTAAACATTGTGTCTGTTATGTGTGTAGACGTCAGAATGAAGGAGACCATTATCTGGAACCACAGGATAAGTCCAGCGATGTATTACGTCTTTACTAAGAAAACAAAATTGATTTTTTAGGATACAGTATTAAGATATTATTAACCCTTTCATGCATGGCTTCCCTTGATGAGTAAAATTATCTGGTGTTAGAAAGAAAAAGTCTGGCGTTGAAGTGCGCATAAACCCAATTTTTTTATCATCTGAATACGTTCTACATAGAGCAAACAGTTGTTCAGTGAACTACTTTTTTGATTGGAGCTATTCTTCAGTGTTTTTTGGCCATTCGCATTTCTAGTATGGTAATGAGATGACGTCTATTATAGACATTTGGCTTTCTTTCTCTTTTTGGCAAGATAAACTACCTGAGAATTTTTGTGGAAAAGCTCATACAATATGGAACATGTTGTTCAAACACACCATCAGTACCATTACTGATGGTGTGTTTGAACAACATGTTCCAAAATTGGGTCATGTCATTTCTGCAAATAAATATTGTTAAATGTTAATGATGACTACTTTGGCGTCATCTCATTACCATTTTGGAAACAAAAATCTCTATTAAAGTGCCTATGAAGCGAAAATTATTATTATCTTAAATGAAAGAACTCTCAAAACGACAAAGTAACATCTTTTGCAGATCTTCGTTTCCATGCCTCGTTGTTGAGATATTTCAATTTTTTTGATATGCAAATTAAACACTTTGACGTCACACGTGTATAATGAGTTATCAGAGAAGGTTCGGTATCTTTGCTATTATCAAACGAAATCAATTAAAAATCTGTATGTCTAATACTGTATGCGAAATAGACGCACAGGATCGTCTTCGCAGCGATTTCGTTTGATAATAGCAAAGATATAGAACTTTCTCCGATAACTCATTATACACGTGTGATGTCATGTCAAGTGTTTAATTTGCATATCAAAGAAACTGAAATATCTCAACAACGAGACACGGAAACGAAGATCTGCAAAAGATGTTACGTTGTAGTTTTAAGAGTTCTTTCATTTAAGGCAATAATAATTTTCGCTTTACAGGCACTTTAAAGCAATAAAGGTTGCTCCAATCTAAAAAAATATTTCGCTGTTCAACTATTTGCCAAAGGTAGAACGTATTTAAATGATTAAAAATTTGGGATTATATATATGCACTTTAAAAAGAGTAAAAAGATAAACTTGTCCGGGAACGAGGTTTGTACGGAAAAATATCAGAGCAAGGTCTTGACAGTACGGACCGAGCTGTAGGCGAGAGTTTGAAAACGATTTAAAGTTTGAAACAAGAACTAACCTTATGGAATCATACATTCTTATATTTGAGATGCGTGCGCCGTACTCCTCATCAACTACATAACAATGAATTTTATTCCCCATCACCTGTAGTTGTAAAGAAGTTAGCACAGTTTAATGAGTTGTCAAAAGACAGACGGACAGACAGACAGACAGACAGACAGACAGACAGACAGACAGACAGACAGACAGACAGACAGACAGACGGACGGACGGACGGACGGACGGACGGACGGACGGACGGACGGACGGACGAATGGACAGACAGACAGACAGGTAGATAGACAGACAGATACACACACAGATCGGGGAGAAAAACAGATAGACAGACAGACAGACAGACAGACAGACAGACAGACAGACAGACAGACAGGCAGGCAGGCAGGCAGGCAGGCAGGCAGGCAGGCAGGCAGGCAGGCAGGCAGGCAGGCAGGCAGGCAGGCAGGCAGGCAGGCAGGCAGGCAGGCAGGCAGGCAGGCAGGCAGACAGACAGACAGACAGACAGACAGACAGACAGACAGACAGACAGACAGACAGACAGACAGACAGACAGACAGACAGACAGACAGACAGACAGACAGACAGTAGTACCTCTTCGTTAATTATAATTCCTCGGACAAAATCATCTCTTGTTTGGTAATCAAAATTATCTGTAAATAGTTGCAAAACCTAAAACCAAACATTCAAGAACATCTCCAATTATATTCAGTTGATATAAATTTGAGATTACATGCAATTTAACAATACCTCAGTTGAGCAAACACTGATACCACAGTCTAGTAAATCATGTCTCATCTTTACATCAGCATTCTCAGTAAACAATTCCTACAGTAAAACACAGAACAGGATTTCCTTTATAAGCAATTGAGTTGTATTTTTGCCTAACAACACACTACTTTTAATGCAGAACAGAACGTATCTTATCCATGACACACCCAAAATTCATTATTCTAAGAGACGCGTTAAACCTCCTTAAACGACGTTAAGTGGGCAGGGCTTTGAAGAGAGGGAAATTGTGGGTAAAAATGCTCATAACTACTTATCACGCTATATGCATACAAATGAGATTAACACGACACCGCTGTCAAACGTTTAGCGCATGCGCGACGTCGGAGCTCGTCCTCAGAAAAAGAGCGGGAAAACACTGAAATATTTGGACTGGTCTGAGAGTCCGACACAAAAGTTAAAATTATAAGCATACTACCAAAAAGATAAGGTTGGCAATTTGTGCATGGCTTCTTTGTCTACGGCAATCTATGCAGTTTTAGGTTGTTGATTTGCAGCAATAACGGCTGTTGCCATCTTTAATGGCTCAATTTTATACGCGTGACGTGAGTGTTGACAATAACGTCGCATGCTTAAAATGTTAAGTGAAATCATCTGGCACAATGGTGTGGAGTGTCATATAAAATTTAATGAACAAAGACTCGTATAAATACACTGTCTGCCCCTCGAAATGTCGCTTAGCCTTTTGTGGCCTTGATATATACTTCCAACAACAAATAGAGTTGTGTTTGATATAATAGTATAGTAGAAAAATACACTTCTCTTTAATAAATCAATATATTCCAGCGTCAAACAATGCCAGGTGTAGCGTAGTGCACAATTTAATAATGCCTGCCGCTGATTGGTAGACATTGCGTATACCGAAGATCATCGCCCACGAAATCCTAAGAATCGAGTTTGTGAACGCATATAAACTCGGCCCAGACCTCGTCAAGATTAGTGAGCTGCTTGCCTTACGGCTCGCAGCAATTAAGGGCACAACGTCAGGTATGAAATTACCGTTTAATTAATATTTGCGCGAGACAAGAATGATATTTTGTGCGCAGGAAAAATATTCTGAAAATGTTAAAGAAGTCGTTAACGCATTTTCTTCCGAACTATTTAGTCCAAGTTTGTAAGTGTGTGATCTTCATCGTAATTTTAATCATGTTGACTTGAGTTTGTTCACAAGTTGTTTTTTTCATGTTTGTGTCCTGGTGACGCTGTGCGTTTAAGTATGTAAGTACGTAACTGTACAGAACAGATATTTATAAAATAACATGTATACTACGCGAGCCCTGATTGGTCAATTGCCGTGTTTGGATCAGAGTATCCAAACACGCCGTGTTTGGATCAGAGTATCCAAACACGGAAAATTCCCGCCAAAACGATTTTTTGAAAATGTCGGACAGCATATCATATTCACTTGTGATTACTTTATAAAAGAAATACCAAATGTTTTTTTCCGTGTTTGGAGACTATTATCCAAACACTTGGGAAATTGCTCGACTTTCGAAAAGCTAAAAACACTCGCCTACGGCTCGTGTTTTGTTACGCTTTTCTCCAGTCTCGCAATTTCCCACGTGTTTGGATCAGAGTATCCAAACACGAAAAACCATTTGGTATTTCTTTAATAGTTGTGCAAAATACCAACCAGGGGAAGTGAAAAGTTCTTTTTCATATATGTCTTTTCCCAGTGAAGTATTCTGTTTGACGAAGATTCTATGGCAAGAAAGACATCATCTTCCTTGCACCTTTTCATAAGGAAAGATAATTTTGTGTGAGTTAGCCATTCTCTGTAGTGATGGTGGGGTGATAATGATGATGATGATGGTGGTGATAATGATAATGATGATGATGGTGACGATGGTAATGATGGTGGTGATAATGATGGTGGTGATGATGACAGTAATGATGGTGGTAATGATAGTAATGATGGTGATGATGATGGTGGTGATAATGATAATGATGATGGTAATGATGATGGTGGTGATAATGATAATGATGATGGTGGTGATGATGTCAGCAATGATGGTGGTAATGATGATAGTAATGATGATGGTGATGATGACGGTGGTGGTGATGATGATGACAGTAATGATAGTGGTAATGGTGATGGTAATGATGATGGTGGTGATAATGATGGTGGTGATGGTGGTGATGGTGGTGATGATGATGGTGATAATGAGGTGGTAATGGTGATGGTAATAATGATGATGATGGTGGTGGTGATGGTGGTGATAATGATGGTGGTGATGGTGGTGGTGATGGTGATGATGATAATGACAGTAATTATGGTGGTAATGGTGATGGTAATGATGGTGGTGATAGAGGTGATAATGATGATGATGATGTTGATGGTGGTGGTGATGATGGTGGTGATAATGATGATGATGATGGTGGTGGTGATGATGGTGGTGATGGCGGTGGTGATGGTGGTGGTGATGATGGTAGTGATAATGATGACAGTAATGATGGTGGTAATGGTGATAGTAATGATGGTGGTGATGATGGTGGTGGTGATGGTGGTGGTGATAATGACAGTAATAATGGTGGTAATGGTGATGGTAATCATGATGGTGATGGTGATGATGGTGATGGTGATGATGGTAATGATGGTGGTGATGGTGATGATGGTGATGATGGTGATGATGGTGGTGATAGTGATGATAGTAATGATGGTGGTGATGATGGTGATAGTAATGATGGTGGTGGTGATGATGGTGGTGATAGTAATGATGGTGGTGGTGATGATGGTGGTGATAGTAATGATGGTGGTGATGATGATGGTGATATTAATGATAGTGATAATAATAATGGTGATGGTAGTGACTATGATGGTGATATTAATTATAGTGGTGATGATGGTGATTATGCTGGTGATGGTAACGATGGTAATAATGATTGCAGTAAGTACAAAGTCAGTAAGTAGCCTAGTTTAACACCGCTATAACTCTACCTTGTTCTATGGTGGGGAGCAGCAATCTTGTACACCATTGTCATAATTGAAGACTTACTCTTTTGCCTTCTCTCTCTCATGAAATTAAAACCAAATACATTAACTCCTACACTGATTTCATTATATTTAATTTACTGGTTACAGTTTGGACTATAAACTGCAACAACGTTATAGCGTCGCTACGTTATAAGACATTAGGCTACATTCAACGAGATTACGTTGTAATGGCATAATGTCTTGCATTGTAAGACATTATGCTACGTTCTAAGACATTACGCTACGTTGTAAGATGTTGCAGTTTAGAAATATGGCTTATATAACGATGTGGTTTATCTAAGAATTTTCCGAAGAATTACCAAAAAACTGGCACTGTAGTTTATACAAGGGTACGACTTGCCTATCTCACGTTTGGGGATTTTACATATTCGTAATATTGGGGTCTTCCTGAGCAAAATCATAATATATCTTGTCAGCCGAAAATTTCATCTTCATGGACTTTTTTGCCGTCAAAGTTACCGGATGTGACGTCACAAGAGGCTTTTTTGTGGCAAGTAACAAAAGAAAAGTTGTTTGGAATGCCTCTTGTGATATCACATCCGGTAACTTTGCCAGCGAAAAACTCCATGAAGATGAAATTTTCGGCTGACAAGATATATTATGATTTTGCTGAGGAAGACCCAAATATTACGAATATGTAAAATCGCCAAACGTGAGATAGGTACTTTAACACGGTAACTCAACCTCGTTCCCAGGGCATTTTGCCTCCACGCTGGGAGGACGGCGAAAATGGCCCTGGCATCGGCTGGTCGATTCAATAATCGGATTGGCCGGTTTAAAAACTTGATTAATTCAGATACAGTGTAATTTATTCATCAAAATATGAATTGCAATAAATCCACTCTGCGAAGTTCATCCAAAGAATTGTAACGATAGCTTTGGTTAAAGTCAAGAACAACATTAGACATATGTTTCTTCCCGACATTTAAATGTATCCTGGATAAGCGTGGGGAGTATCATGATGAATAATGCTAGCCAGTTGCATTTATGATAAAGGTTCACATGAGTGATTCGGCAGAGCGTTAAATATTTCTTATTTATTATTCATGTATACGTATTATACAAAAACGAAACACAAAGACCGCATAAATTTTCTTGCCAAAACACCCCAAAATTCTGGGTGTCACGTGACAATGGCCAATGCCAGGGCCATTTTCGCCGACCTCCCAACGTGGAGGCAAAATGCCCTGGGGACGAGGTTGACGGTAACTGTACAACAAGAATATCACACGTTGCAATGGAATGTCAATGACACATCACATACTTATGTTCCTTGAGAATTTTCTCAAGTTTTATGTTGGAAACCAAATCCCCATGAACAAGAACAAAATCAGATTTGATTAAAGCCTAAATAAAGAATGTATGTACGTTTTAGATGTGTAACTTGCATAGCTGCAATAAGTTAAACTCTCATCATTTTGTGTCAAGACAAACACAATACCTGTCTATCAATTTCCCTCAGTGCATCTCCAAGAGACATACAGCCTTCAGAGAGAACAGTACGAAATGTACATGGTGAATGTTTAGCACTCCACTCAGGATCCCTGAAGATAAAACACTCATCTGAGGGGTACTCATCTAAGGGTGTGTGTGTGTGTGTGTGTGTGTGTGTGTGTGTGTGTGTGTGTGTGTGTGTGTGTGCTTATTTAAGAGGGTGTTCTTATTTGTGAGGGGTGGTTATTAGAGGAGGGTGCTTATTCGGTAGAGGGTTGCTTATTAGAGAATGTGTGCTTATTAGAGAGAGGGTGCTTATTAGAAAGAGAGAGTGCTTATTAGAGAGAGGGTGCTTATTAGGGAGAGGGTGCTTATTAGAGAGAGGGTGCTTATTAGAGAGAGGGTGCTTATTAGAGAGAGGGGTGCTTATTAGAGAGAGGGTGCTTATTAGAGAGAGGGGTGCTTATTAGAGAGAGGGTGCTTATTAGAAAGAGAGAGTGCTTATTAGAGAGAGGGTGCTTATTAGAGAGAGGGTGTTTATTAGGGAGAGGGTTGCTTATTAGAGAAAGTGTGCTTATTAGAGAGAGGGTGCTTATTAGAGAGAGGGTGCTTATTAGAGAGAGGGTGTTTATTAGAGAGAGGGTGCTTATTAGAGAGAGGGTGCTTATTAGAGAGAGGGTGTTTATTAGAGAGAGGGCGCTTATTAGAGAGAGGGTGTTTATTAGAGAGAAGGTGCTTATTAGAGAGGGGTTGCTTATTAGAGAATGTGTGCTTATTAGAGAGAGGGTGCTTATTAGAAAGAGAGAGTGCTTATTAGAGAGAGGGTGCTTATTAGAGAGGGGTGCTTATTAGAGAGGGGTGCTTATTAGAGAGAGGGTGCTTATTAGAGAGAGGGTGCTTATTAGAGAGGGTGCTTATTAGAGAGAGGGTGCTTATTAGAGAGAGAGGGTGCTTATTAGAGAGAGGGGGTGCTTATTAGAGAGGGGGTGCTTATTAGAGAGAGGGTGCTTATTAGAGAGAGGGTGCTTATTAGAGAGAGGGTGCTTATTAGAGAGAGGGTGCTTATTAGAGAAAGGGGTGCTTATTAGAGAGAGGGTGCTTATTAGAGAGAGGGGTGCTTATTAGAGAGAGGGTGCTTATTAGAAAGAGAGAGTGCTTATTAGAGAGAGGGTGCTTATTACAGAGAGGGTGTTTATTAGGGAGAGGGTTGCTTATTAGAGAAAGTGTGCTTATTAGAAAGAGGGTGCTTATTAGAGAGAGGGTGCTTATTAGAGAGAGGGTGTTTATTAGAGAGAGGGTGCTTATTAGAGAGAGGGTGCTTATTAGAGAGAGGGTGTTTATTAGAGAGAGGGTGCTTATTAGAGAGAGGGTGTTTATTAGAGAGAAGGTGCTTATTAGAGAGGGGTTGCTTATTAGAGAGAGGGTGCTTATTAGAGAGAGGGGTGCTTATTAGAGAGAGGGTGCTTATTAGAAAGAGAGAGTGCTTATTAGAGAGAGGGTGCTTATTACAGAGAGGGTGTTTATTAGGGAGAGGGTTGCTTATTAGAGAAAGTGTGCTTATTAGAAAGAGGGTGCTTATTAGAGAGAGGGGCGCTTATTAGAGAGAGGGTGCTTATTAGAGAGAGGGGTGCTTATTAGAGAGAGGGGTGCTTATTAGAGAGAGGGTGCTTATTAGAGAGAGGGTGCTTATTAGAGAGAGGGGTGCTTATTAGAGAGAGGGGTGCTTATTACAGAGAGAGGTGCTTTTTAGAGAGAGTACTTATTAGAGAGAGTGCTTATTAGAGAGAGTGCTTATTAGAGAGAGGGTGCTTACTAAAGAGAGGGGGTGCTTATTAGAGAGAGAGAGGGTGCTTATTAGAGAGAGGGGGTGCTTATTAGAGAGAGGGGTGCTTATTAGAGTGGGGTGCTTATTAGAGAGAGGGTGCTATTAGAGTGGGTGCTTATTAGAGAGAGGGGTGCTTATTAGAGAGAGGGGTGCTTATTAGAGAGAGGGGTGCTTATTAGAGAGAGGGTGCTTATTACAGAGAGGGTGCTTATTAGAGAGGGGTGCTTATTAGAGAGAGGGTGCTTATTAGAGAGAGGGTGCTTATTAGAGAGGGTGCTTATTAGAGAGAGGGTGCTTATTAGAGAGAGAGGGTGCTTATTAGAGAGAGGGGGTGCTTATTAGAGAGGGGGTGCTTATTAGAGAGAGGGTGCTTATTTTAGAGAGGGGGTGCTTATTAGAGAGAGGGTACTTATCAGAGAGAGGGTGTTTATTAGAGAGAGGGTGCTTATTAGAGAGAGGGGGTGCTTATTAGAGAGAGGGGGTGCTTATTAGAGAGAGGGGGTGCTTATTAGAGAGGGGGTGCTTATTAGAGAGAGGGTGCTTATTAGAGAGAGGGTGCTTATTAGAGAGAGGGGGTGCTTATTAGAGAGAGGGTGCTTATTAGAGAGAGGGGGTGCTTATTAGAGAGAGGGGGTGTTTATTACAGAGAGGGGTGCTTATTAGAGAGAGGGGGTGCTTATTAGAGGTCCTTATTAGAGAGGTGTTTATTAGAGAGGTGCTTATTAGAGAGGTGCTTATTAGAGAGAGGTGCTTATTAGAGGTGCTTATTAGAGAGGTGCTTATTAGAGAGAGGTGTTTATTAGAGGGGTGCTTATTAGAGAGGTGCTTATTAGAGAGGTGCTTATTAGAGAGGTGTTTATTAGAGAGGTGCTTATTAGAGAGGTGCTTATTAGAGAGAGGTGTTTATTAGAGAGGTGCTTATTAGAGAGGTGCTTATTAGAGAGAGGTGTTTATTAGAGAGGTGCTTATTAGAGAGGTGCTTATTAGAGAGGTGTTTATTAGAGAGGTGCTTATTAGAGAGGTGCTTATTAGAGAGGTGCTTATTAGAGAGAGGTGTTTATTAGAGAGGTGCTTATTAGAGAGAGGTGTTTATTAGAGAGGTGCTTATTAGAGAGGTGCTTATTAGAGAGAGGTGCTTATTAGAGAGGTGCTTATTAGAGAGGTGCTTATTAGAGAGGTGCTTATTAGAGAGAGGTGTTTATTAGAGAGGTGCTTATTAGAGAGAGGTGTTTATTAGAGAGGTGCTTATTAGAGAGGTGCTTATTAGAGGTGTTTATTAGAGAGGTGCCTATTAGAGAGGTGTTTGTTAGAGAGGTGCTTATTAGAGAGGTGTTTATTAGAGAGGTGTTTATTAGAGAGAGGTGTTTATTAGAGAGGTGCTTATTAGAGAGGTGCTTATTAGAGGTGTTTATTAGAGAGGTGCCTATTAGAGAGGTGTTTGTTAGAGAGGTGCTTATTAGAGAGGTGTTTATTAGAGAGGTGCTTATTAGAGAGAGGTGTTTATTAGAGAGAGGTGCTTATTAGAGAGGTGCCTATTAGAGAGGTGTTTATTAGAGAGGTGCTTATTAGAGAGGTGCTTATTAGAGGTGCTTATTAGAGAGGTGTTTATTAGAGAGGTGCTTATTAGAGGTGCTTATTAGAGAGGTGCTTATTAGAGAGGTGCTTATTAGAGAGGTGTTTATTAGAGAGGTGCTTATTAGAGAGGTGCTTATTAGAGAGGTGCTTATTAGAGAAGTGTTTATTAGAGAGGTGTTTATTAGAGAGGTGCTTATTAGAGAGGTGCTTATTAGAGAGGTGTTTATTAGAGAGGTGCTTATTAGAGAGGTGCTTATTAGAGAGAGGTGTTTATTAGAGAGGTGCTTATTAGAGAGGTGCTTATTAGAGAGAGGTGTTTATTAGAGAGGTGCTTATTAGAGAGGTGCTTATTAGAGAGGTGTTTATTAGAGAGGTGCTTATTAGAGAGGTGCTTATTAGAGAGGTGCTTATTAGAGAGAGGTGTTTATTAGAGAGGTGCTTATTAGAGAGAGGTGTTTATTAGAGAGGTGCTTATTAGAGAGGTGCTTATTAGAGAGAGGTGCTTATTAGAGAGGTGCTTATTAGAGAGGTGCTTATTAGAGACGTGCTTATTAGAGAGAGGTGTTTATTAGAGAGAGGTGTTTATTAGAGAGGTGCTTATTAGAGAGGTGCTTATTAGAGGTGTTTATTAGAGAGGTGCCTATTAGAGAGGTGTTTGTTAGAGAGGTGCTTATTAGAGAGGTGTTTATTAGAGAGGTGCTTACTAGAGAGGTGTTTATTAGAGAGGTGCTTATTAGAGAGGTGTTTATTAGAGAGGTGTCTATTAGAGAGGTGTTTGTTAGAGAGGTGCTTATTAGAGAGGTGTTTATTAGAGAGGTGCTTATTAGAGAGGTGCTTATTAGAGAGGTGCTTATTAGAGAGGTGCTTATTAGAGAGGTGCTTATTAGAGAGGTGCTTATTAGAGAGGTGCTTATTAGAGAGAGGTGTTTATTAGAGAGGTGCTTATTAGAGAGGTGCTTGTTAGAGAGGTGCTTATTAGAGAAGTGTTTATTAGAGAGGTGCTTATTAGAGAGGTGCTTATTAGAGAGGTGTTTGTTAGACAGGTGCTTATTAGAGAGAGGTGCTTATTAGAGAGGTGCTTATTAGAGAGGTGTTTGTTAGAGAGGTGCTTATTAGAGAGAGGTGCTTATTAGAGAGGTGCTTATTAGAGAGGTGCTTATTAGAGAGGTGTTTATTAGAGAGGTGCTTATTAGAGAGGTGCTTATTAGAGAAGTGCTTATTAGAGAGGTGTTTATTAGAGAAGTGTTTATTAGAGAAGTGTTTATTAGAGAGGTGTTTATTAGAGAGGTGTTTATTAGAGAGAGTGTGCTTATTAGAGAGGTGCTTATTAGAGAGGTGTTTATTAGAGAGGTGCTTATTAGAGAGGTGCTTATTAGAGAGGTGCTTATTAGAGAGGTGTTTATTAGAGAAGTGTTTATTAGAGAAGTGTTTATTAGAGAGAGTGTGTTTATTAGAGAGGTGTTTATTAGAGAGGTGTTTATTAGAGAGGTGGTTATTAGAGAGGTGTTTATTAGAGAGGTGTTTATTAGAGAGGTGTTTATTAGAGAGGTGTTTATTAGAGAGGTGTTTATTAGAGAGAGTGTGTTTATTAGAGAGGTGTTTATTAGAGAGGTGTTTATTAGAGAGAGTGTGTTTATTAGAGAGGTGCTTATTAGAGAGGTGCTTATTAGAGAGGTGTTTATTAGAGAGGTGTTTATTAGAGAGGTGTTTATTAGAGAGGTGTTTATTAGAGAGAGTGTGCTTATTAGAGAGGTGCTTATTAGAGAGGTGCTTATTAGAGAGGTGCTTATTAGAGAGGTGCTTATTAGAGAGGTGTTTATTAGAGAGGTGCTTATTAGAGAGGTGCTTATTAGAGAGGTGCTTATTAGAGAGGTGTTTATTAGAGAAGTGTTTATTAGAGAAGTGTTTATTAGAGAAAGTGTGTTTATTAGAGAGGTGTTTATTAGAGAGGTGTTTATTAGAGAGGTGGTTATTAGAGAGGTGTTTATTAGAGAGGTGTTTATTAGAGAGGTGTTTATTAGAGAGGTGTTTATTAGAGAGGTGTTTATTAGAGAGAGTGTGTTTATTAGAGAGGTGTTTATTAGAGAGGTGTTTATTAGAGAGGTGTTTATTAGAGAGGTGTTTATTAGAGAGGTGTTTATTAGAGAGAGTGTGTTTATTAGAGAGGTGCTTATTAGAGAGGTGCTTATTAGAGAGGTGTTTATTAGAGAGGTGTTTATTAAAGAGGTGTTTATTAGAGAGGTGTTTATTAGAGAGGTGTTTATTAGAGAGGTGTTTATTAGAGAGGTGTTTATTAGAGAGGTGTTTATTAGAGAGGTGTTTATTAGAGAGGTGTTTATTAGAGAGGTGTTTATTAGAGAGGTGTTTATTAGAGAGGTGTTTATTAGAGAGAGTGTGTTTATTAGAGAGGTGCTTATTAGAGAGGTGTTTATTAGAGAGGTGTTTATTAGAGAGGTGTTTATTAGAGAGGTGTTTATTAGAGAGGTGTTTATTAGAGAGGTGTTTATTAGAGAGGTGTTTATTAGAGAGGTGTTTATTAGAGAGGTGTTTATTAGAGAGAGTGTGTTTATTAGAGAGGTGCTTATTAGAGAGGGTTGAGAAGGGGGGCTTGTTTGAGAAATGGTGTTTATTTATATCATTTCAATTCTGTATAGATATATAATAAATATAGTGAAAAATTGAACTTCAAGTGCAAATATGGAGAAAGTAAATAAATAAAAAATATATAATAATGTAGTTACTTTAAAAAGTTGATTATTTGTTCCACATGACATGAACAAAAAACAAATATTTCTTTTACTCCAGAACCAACAAGGAAATCCACAGTATAATCCAACAACGTGCAGTTGACCAGTGGCAACAAAGCCTAGAGAAATGTAATTGTTTACTAGCCAATGACCAGTATTAATCTAAGCCATTTGCACCATGGCATTATGGAACTATAACTACCAGAATGCTTTGCCAGTATTCTAGTGTAGCTCTACTGGCAAAGCCTTCTGGTAGTTGTGCTGGCAAAGCATTCTGGTAGTTATATTGCAAAGCATTCTGGTAGTTGTACTGGCAAAGCATTATGGTAGTTATATTGCAAAGCATTCTGGTAGTTGTGCTGGCAAAGCATTATGGTAGTCATATTGCAAAGCATTCTGGTAGTTGTACTGGCAAAACATTCTGGTAGTTGTACTGCAAAGCATTGTGGTAATTATACTGGCAAAGCATTCTGGTAGTTCTACTGGCAAAGCATTCTGGTAGTTCTACTGGCAAAGCATTCTGGTAGTTCTACTGGCAAAGCATTCTGGTATGACATATTTCTTGATCATTTTAACCAATCACAATTCTTCCTGAAATTTGATGTTCATATAAAAACAGTGAAGAACTGGAGTACTGGACTGTTTTCGAACACCAGCCTGGGCACACGTGTTTTTATACACCAATGTTTATCAGTTTGTGAGGTGGTAAAAATTGGCTTACAAAAATCGTAACGTGTGTACCAGGCTTTGTATTTTATACCACAAGACTACTGGTCTTCACTATTTTAATAGTTAACACAATAGCTAATGCAATAAAACTTTCTTTTACCTCGAATTTAAAGTAACCAAACGGTAAATAATAACTTTTATATTTAATATTAAATATTAAATACTCACTCGCGGTTTTTCCAAAGTTATAGGTAAAAATCTGTAGTTAAAGCTATCGGCTAGTATAACAGCTTGAAGGGTTTCATCAGGGCTTTCCCACGAAGCACTTTGATGGCTTGATTTCGATTCCTTTTTCTTTCCAGGCATACTTTTATAATATCAAGTACTGTTTTCGAAGAATTCCTATAGCCTCCAACCCCCCTGAAATAGAACTAGGGTCCACCCCTCCTGAATACCACACGCCGCTGTCTTGATTACTGCAGGCGTCTGTACTGAAAACACATGGTGAATGGGAGTGTTGTGTTACACTGTGTTAAAACGTAATTTGTTCAAAAAGTATTCATCCAAAGATAATGGATGTTTTCCCTTCAGAAGTGTATCCATCTATAGATGCAATCGACCATTCTCCAGGTAAATCGGACTTTATTTTCAAGGCGTGCCATGTCTGTGAAAATTAGCAAATTAGCTGTATTTATGTACCTATATTACTTGCCAGGGTGCATTCGGTGTAAATGCTACGCCAAAGATACGCCAAATCAGTCGCAACGCTACGCCAACATCCCACCCTGGCCCATTCTTCCAACTCTCACCCACGCCAGGGCGTATGAGTCAGTTCTGCAAAAATTCCACACGTTTTAGGACCCTTTTTGAGAAGTTTAAATCGTAATTAGTTTTTAAATATCAATAAGATACAATAGTCCGATACAGGGTGACCGGGGTGCAAAAACAACAGACTCGCACTCTTAAAGTACAACATTTATTCACGTTCATTTAACACATGTGTAATGTCGGTACTAAGCCTAAACCTGAATCGTTTGATGTATTTATTGGTATTTATGCGCCGCCAAGTTAAAAACAGCGTACGCCACTACGCCAGTAAAGATGATTGTGCGCCAGTACGCCAAGGCCTACTGTAACTCTACGCCGAAGATCTTCCGATTAGACTACACCGAATGCACCCTGGTATATTAGGTGTCAAAGCGTAAAAACAACAAATCATAGAAATCCTAGTTATAAACTTACATTAAAGTGTGTATTTATATAGAACCTTATTTCTTGAAATTAAATTACGAAAACCTCTAGAAGCTTGGTCACAACTCACAAGTGAAGTTCAAATCAGAAGCTAATTAGGGGGGTGGAGGTGTTGGTGTGGTGATAAGACTCATAAGAGTTATTCTCAGCCCGTACAGTGAAAGCCAATTACGTTTAAAATAGTTAATAAACCAAGTAAGTTTCAGGTAAATCACATCAACGTCTTCTACCTTGATCGAGCAACAATCTGGTTGAAACCCCAACCGACTAGCAAACATGGAAAAAACTCCACCACAGCCTACATACTGGTAGCAACCTTGAAATACCCAAGAAACACTCAAAACCTCCTGAAATGATTCCAAACCTTCAGCCTTGAATAAAACACACCCCTTATGCTAATCAGAGCCAGAGAATCCCAAGAAAAAAGCCCTCTAAAAAGATTCCCAAATATACCAGGAAAAATTCAATAAAACTCTCCACAACTGCCAGTCAAAAACCACATACTAACCAGCAACCTAAAGCAGGATGTAATATAACATGTACATAATATAGTAGCTGTGAACCGAATTAAGTACAGTATATTTTGTCGGGGGGGCAGTAAGACTGCCCAATTTCTAGGGGGATTCAGAGGTATGCTCCCCCAGAAAAATTTTGAAATTTGAGGCTCTGAAATGGCATTTCCCGCGATCTGACATCATATATTTGAGCAAAATTTTGAACATTTTAAAACCCATTTTTTAAGAGACATTCTCTCATTTTTACAAAAGATTTTGTCTAAAACTACAGTATTACATATTTACAAAGACAACTAAACTAGCACATTAAACTAGCACATATACACCGAATGACAATATTTTCTTTTCTTTACAAAACAAGATGGTAAACTTGCAATTGGGTCATCAAAGTTAACTGGACGATACTGGAATGGTTCATTGTGGTTATTTAAAAACCCTGATCAGGCTCCAGATAGTATTTATTCTCCTGAAAGCAAACACTGCAGTTCGTGTGCTGCAACTAGTGCTGGTTGCACAGACCTTCAGTGGCTCGATGAACGGAGACTGGCACTGGCTTCTGATAATGGTATTATTGAACTATGGTGTACATCTGATAGTTTTGATACGGTCGAGATATTGGCCAAACTCACAGGACATGATGATATTATTCAAAGTATTTCAGTGAATCAAGACAAGAATGTAATAGTCAGTGGCAGCTTGGATACAAGGTGGGAAGTCAAGTCTGTAGCTATTGTCTATTTTTTTGTTTAGAACTTATATGTACGGTATTGCAGTATAATTATAATGCACTGTAGCAACTATATCAATAATATCATTAACATTTTGTAGCATTAGAGTTTGGGATCTCCAACGAGAAGCTTGTACAAATACATTCCAAGGTATTTGTTTTGTTTTGACAACTTTATTGGGAATAGCTAGATTTAAATTATATACTAACAAAAAAAACAAAAAAAAAAAGAAAACAAAAACTAGCTATTAGACCCAAAAGGACAAGTGCGAACGGGACCGATGGACCCATGCAAGCCACCACCCCTTCAACATAAAATTTGATAGTGTTTATGGCATAATTATCTAGCATGTAAAGGCAGTGGCTTTGTGCTTGTCCTCCTGCAAATGTTCACCATCATGTGACTTGTTGAGAGTCAAGATAATACTGTATACCAGAAATATACCTGTATAACAGAAATCAAGCAATTGAGTTTGCCAAAACTATTTTGCAGGTCATTCTGATAGTGTCTCTAGTGTTTGTTTTCGACAAGAGGAAAACACCATATTTGCATCAGCATCAGAGGTACAATAAGCAATAATACTGACAGTATGAACAATTGAAATATAGTAATTAGGTTTGATATGTGCTGAAACAGAGAATCTAAGAGTCTAAATTTGCTTGAAATGTTAGACTCCTACGTTCTCTGTTTCGGCAGTATATCAAACCTTACTATAAATTATTTCAATTGTTGTTTCAACACTGCATACATTTGCTTACACAATAATACCCATATTTATACAATGTACTTTATAGTTTAAATATTATAATCATGTTAATTAAATATATGTAGGATGGTACAATCATAATCTGGGATCTACGGAATGAAAGACCAGCAAAACGAATTTTAAGTAAGTACTTGTCCACATGAAAACAGACCTGTGAAATAAGAAACTATGAAATAAGAAACTATGAAATCTGAAACTATAAGCAAACAAAATACTTTTCAGATCATTTTTGGGGGTAATTCAGTAGGAATGAGAGTGGTCTGATGTATTATAGTATACTTGTGCCAGTACATGTATGTGTACAACTGTAATTATAATTTGTTATTGTGTCCATGCAGGTTCAGGACATCATGTTGGTGCTCCAGCTTGCTTAACTTGGGACCAAACAGGCAAACATTTAGCTATAGGTAAGGACCAGACTAGTATGAATCCCTTGACTCCCAGATTGGCCAAAACCAGCCCCTTTATTACTCTGTCTAAGGCCCATTTCAAACAATTGCTCTTCTCATGTGCTCAACCTAATACAAATATATTTGACATTGGAGTGGCTCTGGAGTGGTGTTGATTCAAAGTCACAAGATGTGTCAACTCTCCATGTTATGTTAAAACTTCAATGTTTGAATTATTTTTGTAAAATTACAGGATACACAGATGGCAGTATTTCTTATTACGACGTTGGAAACACTGCTCATGCTATCTTGAAATCTAAACCCCATTGTCGAAATGTGAATGCAATAGCATTTTGTCCATACAGGTAAATACATATATAATATTATATGGTATAAATATTATTAAACAAAAGCAATATACAGTATAATTATACAACTGTAATGTGGATAGATTTAAGGATATTTAAATCTACATTTGATTTTAATACAAATTTAGACCTTCATGGTTGGCTTCTGTATCGAATGACTGCATTGTAAATATTTTGGACGTCACCACAAAAGAATCAGGGTAAGTGACAGTAGGCGATTTCACCATTTTTTGCTTTATTTAATTTTGTTGTGTCTATTGACACTTGTGAGACAAACAGTCTTTTCTTACTAACATGGTAACACCAAACAATTTTTAGGGAGGACATTTTGACAAACCATACTTCATATTTACTGTACTATTAATTTTTAAATTTACTGTTGTTTTAGCTACCAAAACAATGACCATAAAGACTTTGTTCGTGGTTTATCTTGGAGCCCAGTGGACAATTGTTTAAGGACATGTGGCTGGGATACACAGATCATCAGACACACAACATCAATGATTGAAGAAGGCTTGAAGGACATGTTTACTAAGACAGTAGGAATGGAAACGAGTGTTATCACCAAAGTTGGATGTAATGGTGTAATTTCTGTAAATAAATCTAATGATAATATGGTAGATTAAGAATATTTCAAAAGCAATATGAAAAATTATTAAGAAACCCTTTTTTAATGACTTCAAGACTGACTAATTGTTTCATGAACAGTAAGCATTTGGAATGAATTTGTATATTGGGTCATTCCAGAAGAGATCCATACCTCCCCCACAGAGGAAATTTGTGCCATCTGGGGAGGGGAGGGGGGTAAATCTACTTCTGATAATAGTAAAATGTACTAGGACGTCCGAAGGGGGGAGGGGGTCAACTTCACATTTCCTCCGTGGGGGAGGTGTGGATGTTTTCTGGAATGACCATTATGCACTACAGTAGTATTTATGCAACTTTTTTGTTACTCTGCTACATTTTTGTAAAAGACTCAATTAAATCAACTAATATAATTACAAAGGCATATCACATGTAGTTAGTTAGTTTTAATAGTAATTAGCTGTTGAAACAAATATACTTGTGTATTCTCTTACTAAAACCTTGGATATTCTGACAGTAGTTAAAAAGTGAACTACATACAGTACATGTAGTATTATAATGAATCAGGATTCAAACTAATCTTATTGATTCTCAAAGTACTCAGTGCTTGTCGATGACCTACAGAAATGTGTGAGAAAGAGTTGTTAAATCTAAAATGTAATTCAATGATTATTATAGGACAGTGAACTTGGGTGGAGAATGATAATAATAGCCTTAGACCCCGTTTACACGATGCTGGTACAATTTGAAAATGGAACAAAATCATGCCGGTATGCAAATACAGCATAATTATAACATTTCATGTTATTTTTGTGCTGGTATCATGTACTGTAAATGCAAGGCCTAAACGGCATGATTTTGTTCCGTTTTCAGATTGTACCGGCATCATGTAAATGGGGTCTAAGTGCCATCATTCGATGACCAGCTCCTACTTGACCTGTAGCTCAGTTGCTGTAGCTCAGTTGGTAGAGCATTGGACTCACTAGTAAACCAAATCCCAGCTGGGCCAAATAGAGTTTTCTCTACTTGTCCACTTAACGTGTGGCAGGAGAGAGGAACAGAACTTTCATCCCAGTTGACACCAAACTCCTAAATAATGTGTAGACAACTGAAGACCTAGGTGTTGATTTTATTGAGGGAGGAAAACCGGAGAACCTGGTGAAAAACCCTCGGAGCACAGGAGAGACCAACTAAACCCTACTCACATAAGTCCCAAGCTGGTGGAGTACAGGGTTATTCCCAAACAGTCACCCATCCAAGTACTAACCCCATCTGACCGGGCTTAACTATTGGTGAGAGGCAGCACCCTAACAGCATACACCACCCATTATTTGTCACTTAGAGTTTATTATGCTCCACCCGAGTTCACTGACAGTCCCACAATTATCATTTGAAATCATCATGTTTGAAGACTGTTGTGACCTGTAGATATTGAAGAAACTAGTCTGTTTCAAAATTATATCAAAATAGCCTAAGTACTATCAATCGACCTTCAGCTCCCAACTTGACCTGTAGCTCAGTTGGTAGAGCATCGGGCCAGTAAACCGAAGGTTACGGGTTCAAATCCCAGTCAGGCCAAGTAGAGTTTTCTCTACTTGTCCAGTATATGGTTTATCGGTCACCCTGCAGAGTAACACATTTTATTCTAATTGTAACTGAAGTTCTTAATAGTTATCAAGTGTTGTTCCATCATGACAAAGAACTTTAAATACCTTGTGTTCGCTTGTAACCTTTTCTTCTTTTCTTTTTAAACACAATAACCTTTTCAGTTTTTGTGTTTTCAATAAGTGTTGCTTGAACATCTACCACATTTTTGCTGCAGAGAAGATAGTTAAATGTTGTGCAACTGGTAATTTTAAAGCAACATATTACAGCACATAATTATTAAGTTTTTGAGTTAGTCTTGAACAATTACTACAGACCTTATTCAAAAATGGCCACCGAATTAGAATTCTTTTATATGCATATAAATTAGCCCTTATGACCTTGTTTTAAAGTAAAAATTCTTTTGAATTTCACACATGAAAACGAGTTCATAAGGGCTAATTTATATGTATATAAAAGAATTTTAATTCGGCGGCCATTTTTGAATAAGGTCTATAATGCTAGAGAAATAAACTTATCTTTACTTTACTTTATTAGTGGTCGACCAACTAGAGTAAAATTTTCTCCACCAACTAAGAGCACCTAAAAAGGTTAATTTTTTCCTAATAAATCAAATTGCCCAGGGCATCTAATATTGGAATAAAAATTGTTTTCCCTTACCATATACCAGTACAAACTTAGTACCTTTTCTAATCTTATCCTAGATCCTAATTCTGCATTCAGTGTGTTAACCATTATGATGTCATTTATAGTAACTTTGAACTGGCTTCCACCTACAGAATATGATTAAAAACAATGTAATACATACATTATCATTTCATGATAAAGATGATTTTTTTTATTTTATTACCAACGACTTAAATTTTACATAAGAATCATCCTCAGAAACAGGAGAAAATATTTCATGATTTAAATATTTCAAGCTTACCGATATAAACAATAGCAAATATGTTTCCATGTAACTGAGCAGTTTTTATTTCATCTTTTACTTTTGAAAGAGTATCTGCATAAAAAATGCAGAATAAAGATAGTTTGAATGAAAGAGGTAAAGATCTGAAACAACAAAATATGTAATCATCGCAACACTGGTGCTAGCACAGTCAAGTTTCATCACCTTTCGTCCGAAATTGATCATCGTCATCTTCAGCACACTGTTCCAGTAATGTGTCTTGTGAGTTGCCATCATTTGTTGACACAGACATGTTAGCATCGATATTTATAGCAAGGTCTTGTATTCTTCTCACATGGCTTACAAATGACGGTGAACTGTTTGAGGAGAAAACTAAGATCAGTGTCTTGCTCACTAGTGGAAATCAATGCCCCCTTGGTGGTACCCAGCCTATACTATGCAATCCATATCGAGATTTGGAAAGCTGATCAATAAGTTGAAATCAGTTGATAGCAATTATCTGCCAATCAATAACTAATCATTGATCAAAAATCTGTTTTACTGTCAATCAAGGACTTTTGTTCCAGACTGCTAACTTTGCTGTGTGCACAGAATTTCTTCCGTGCAGTTTTTTTAATGTGTGCGCACACGAAGTTTTGGCAAGGACAATTTATGGGTGCATGCTGTGATCTTAACTTACCGAACAAAATGTGTGCAACATAGAAGTACAGAACTGACACTCACACAAGCGGGAAAGTGGCTAGTCAAGAAAATAGTCTAAGCTTGTCTACACAAGTGGTAAGCCTGCATGTATTAAGTTGTCAGCAGCAAAATTATTTAATTGTTTTTAAATTAGTTTCTGGATGCAGTTCCATGTGTCAAAGTGCACATTTCGCTTCGGTATGTGCACGCTATTTTGTGGAAAAATCCTCTTCCGTGCGCCATAGCAAAGTTAGCAGTCTGGCTTTTGTTTGGTGATTCCAGTTGATTGATTTCTATAGTTTTGCAAATACCAATCAAATGCAATCAGGTTATTGATAATCAATAACAATCAATTGAAAACCTTCAATTGTTTGTTGATTATCAAAATCAATCATTATTACTTATATAATCCCGTACGGAAATGGCAGCGCTGCATGGTAACTGCATTTTGACTTTTTCTTGACTGTAAATCCGCTGCAGATGCACTGCAGATGCGCTGCACAGTATGCGCTGCACTTTTTGTCGATATTGAATGCAACTGCAGCGCATTGATATAGATCTACACAAAAATAAAGCGCTGCATATGCGCTGCATTTTGACTTCAGCACTGCATTTTCACTGCATTTTGACTTCTGTAATCAGTACTGCATTTGCGCTGTATTTTGACTTACAAGTTTGATTATATTATAGCCTTTAGCACCTCTGTTGTATGTCAGTCGGCTTCAGTAGCTGTCAACTTTTACGCCTCTACTCAACAGAACAGAACAAATAATGAACAAATTGTTGGATATGAAAGAAGCAAGAATAAAGCAACTATAGAAAAAACTAATTGACCTTGACTGGGATTCGAAGTGCATGGCCGCAATTGCCTTCGGTTTACTAGCCGCTTGAACGGTAGTTCAGAGCATCGGATTTAGGAAGCCAGCTGCGGGATATTTTGAGTCTCAGCCGTTGTGAGCAAGTAGAGTTTTCTTTACCTGCCCAGTAGTTGCTTTATACTGTTGCGTTAATATGTCTTGACCTTATAATACTAATTTTTTCCAAATTCTCAATTCTCAATTATATTAAAGACACGCGCATCACAAAACAAAGTCACAGAACCATCAGAACATATTCTATTATTTAATATCGGTGTTCGCGTTTTACTGAGACAATCAGACATAGCATTTGAACAAACTCCATTAAACGTTTAAAGTGTTAAACACGAAAACACAGACTACATACAGACAAAATTACACAGACTACATGCATACAGACAAAACTTTACCTCTGAATGGCCGATTGCCCTATTGTTTATTGTGCTTCTATGTAAACATTTAAGAGAATATCAGCAGAGTGAGAGCTGCAGCTTTAAATGCAAGTACCAGCGCCCTTCTCCTTCTTTCTTTAAGACATTCACCAAACAAGTTCAGTTGAATCCCCAAGACTCAAGAGAAGCAGTTAACACGCAAACGATCAACGGCTTTATCTTTACGCACAATATTTAAATGTTCAAGTGCAGGCGCCAAAAATGCTATCAGTTGACACTTGACCAGATAACGATATTGAATTACTCATTATTGTAGCAAGCATCTCTGACGGGTATAGTATATTTTATTTAGTCTTATGCTTTATAGATATTATTGGGTTAGTTAGATTGCAGATGCGACAATTGCTACTGCTACAAGTCTCAGAACGTCCTTAAATAATATTCAACGGTAATAATTGTTTGAAAGAGATTAAGTTATCTTCTGGCATCAGCAGAGTATTTTTGCTATTTCCTGCCAAGGTTCGAGGCTATCTAGGCGATAAAACTGTAAAAGCTGCATGAGCTACATCAGACAACTGTAAATAGCAATTCAAAAGCATTTCTCATCAGTTTACCATTTGCACAAAACAGCTCATTCTTTGCTCCAAATTATGGTAAGTTTCAGGTTCTTGAACAGCGACTCGCTGCGAGAGCTATATAGTCTATTAGTATTGACTCATTGCGTAAAATTTAAAAATTAAACGAGACTTATTATAGACCTTTTAAAGACCTTGTAAGACAAAGCGTTTTCGTTAACCGATTTAATAAATTCTCTACAGTTTTGCTAGGATAAGCGCGCGGTGCGTGAATCGTGATGGCGTTTTGCATGTTGTGAAACACGTTTGCGGCACCAATTAAATTATGTAAGTCGATCAGTATCGAACATGCAGCGCTAGATCGCAACTTTGTGTTGCAGATTAGCTGCATATTGAATGCACACCGAATTTGAAAACTTTGTTTGACTGCGCATTCAATGTGCAGCGCTTTGCGTAAGTGATTTCATCAATTTGTAATGCAGACGCGCTGCAGTTTAAATGCATTTTGACTTGCAGTCAAGAAAAATTACATCTGCAGCTATTCTGCAGCGCTGCCATTTTGGTACGGGATGTTATCAACATGCAAATAGATTAATCAATTATTTAAATTGGATTTAAATAAATCGATTAAGCAATCAATCTATTTTACAGTACCTATGTTTCTCCAGGCTCTGAAGCACACTGGATAAAGCAGGATTGACTAATAAAGCAGAGCTGCTTGTCCTACACAATGATTTCACTGTATCTGTATAGAAATAGAAATAATAACAAAATTTGAGTTTTTACAATCCAAAAAGAAACGCTTTAAACCTTCTGTAAGTCACTGGGATCGTATGAATAAAGTGAGGTATATTAATTATGAAGTTATGTTGTATCCCTGGCTTACTTCTGATTGTCTGTGGAGTAGAAAGTCGTCTAAAAACAGCTATAGATCTTGTGCTATTTAGCAACACGCTTCTCACTGACCGGGCCGCCATATTGGTTTAAAGGTCAAAGAGCATCAACAGAGCATGCGCACTAAGAGCAACACAGCTAACCCAAGAGGACTGCTGATAATGAGCTCGAAATTTTTTGTGAGTGAATAGTTGACATGAGCGGAGCTCGAGTCAACTATCATCTCATACAAATTGAGAGCGAATAATCTAATTGTTTTAGTAGAAACTAACTTGTGTACCTTAGTTCTTCCAAATTATTTCAAAAAACGAAGCATAATCATTGTTTCTGTGTGAAAACCAAGGCAAAACAATCTTTCACTCCTCGTGCGAGTACTGGCACAGGAGCCCATCTTGGCAGCACGTGGGCTGTGGCATGGGATTTAAAACAACAAAAAACGGTTACCGGAAGCGGGAAAAAAGGAAAAACGGGAGGAAAGGGGGGGCTCCCTCCCACAGGGCTCCCTGTGGTACTGGTACTCAATTTGCTACTCGCTATCCATTGACGAATAGATATCGAGTAGAGTAGCCAATCACATTGCAGCATTTGCAATAGAATAGTAGTAAGTTTCTAATATATATATATATATATATATATATAGTTAAAGGCTTCTAGGACAGTGTCGGCCATGGTTGAAATCCAAATATTACCAGGGTTAAGTCACGTTGGCCTGAACAACAAATCTAATAACACACACAAAAAAGAATGCTCATTTGTATCTATTAACAAACTGATTTTACTTCTATTTTTTTCAAAGAAAACATTAATTGACAGAGTCTCAACTGCATTTATTCATAAGTCTTTTTCTACTTTCAATTCCATTTGTTTAAAAACTGTCTTAAAAGTTAAACTTTTAGACATAAATTCCAACCCAGAGAAGGAGAAAGAGTATTCCAAAACCTAGAAACAAGGACGCAACCAATGCCACGAGTAATTCTTTGTAAACATCTCTTGTGAATTTGCTGGATGTGACTTCATAGCTAAGTTTGATGTTAAGGTAGAAATACAATACCATTCTACGCTGACTAATAACCAGCCTGTCACAGATATCCTTAAGCTGCTGTTACACGATTCAATGATTTGTGAAGCCTGTCCATTGTGAGACAGTCTCACAAACCATTGCATAAAGTTGAAGTGCATCGTACTTTGATGACACCTTACCTGTCTTGCAATGCAAAGGACACAGGTTCATAAACAAGGGGATGTTACACATTGCAATCTGTCTTAAAGTGTCTATGAAATGAAAAATTCATTGGCATTTTTGTTGTTTAATTGTACGGAGGAGCATGGCAGGAGCACTCACCAAAAATTTCAAGAGAATCTGATGCATAGTTTTCGCGCTATTAACTCTCAAAGTTTGCCATGGCTAATCGTTCTTGGAGAAAGATTGGGCTTTCAGAAACAATGCTTATGATGTACGCAGATGGACAACTATGCATAAGAACAACAGATTTCACTATTAATGATCCACCTGTGTACGTCATAAGGCATTGTTACCAAGAAGCCCAAATTTCCCAAAACAAACTATCCACGGAAAATTTTGAGAGTTGATAGCGTGAAAACTACGCATCAGATTCTCTTGAAATTTTCAGTGAGTGCTCCTGTCATGCCCCTCTGTACAATAAAACAACAAAAATGCCAACGAATTTTTCATTTCATAGACACTTTAAAACCTGTCTTGCACAGGTTTCATGAAAAATTGCATTCATGTAACAGTGGCTTTATGGCCTGTGCAGCCAAGGCTGGGGTGACCCCTTTTCTAATCCTCAATGATTTTACTCATCAAAGAGAGAACCTTCATCCAGCCAAGGTAGCAATGGGTTAACAAGTTATCAACCCATTCCTGATTAAGCATCAATCAATATGAATCATATAATTCTTATTGATTTTCATTGATTTATTGATTAACTTTCCAATCATCATCAATTCATTTGATTGCATTATTAATGCTGTGAAAGCATATACATGAACAGAATGCAAAGGATACACGAAAAACCAAGCAGTAAAGAATAATCCAATGGACATTAACACCAAAGTAAGATGTGGAAACACAGCTGGGTTAACTGGGCTTACGTATCTGCTCATTTGAAGCTCCTACAAACCCCAAAAATTGAACATTTATATTATAATATAAAATATTTGGCTCTTGCTCAATTTTCAAACAGTGATCCCTTTTAAATACAATAATATATTGTATTTAATAACATTAATATAATTCTAAAATGCTTAGTTTAAAATGCACAATTAATGTTTCATCAATATTATGTAGTTGACGTGTCCTAAATTATATAGTGTCTCCATATTGGATACCTTAGATAAAATGAAAAAATAACCCTTAATTTTTCATGCTTATTCGCCAAAAATCACTTATTCCTACGTGTAAGATATCCGTTTATTATCCTAGGGTGTCAAAGTAGAATAATATTTCGTGATGGCTAAAAGAAAGAGGGATTTTTCTCACCATTTTTGACTATCCTTCCCTAGCTTATATCACAACAAAAGGAAAGAAAGCTCGTGGACTGACCACACAAATTTGCAGGCTCAATGTCCTATATCAGGGGGGTTACATAAAAAATTAAAAAAGAAACGAATTATCTTTTTGTACCTTTTTTCACGTTTTTGTTTTCCATAACAATAATAATTTGTAAATTAAAGAAAAAATAAAAACTTAAAAGTAATTAAAAGTTTTTTTACTATAAGATATTTTGTACAATGACCACACAAAGAAGAGTTATGATTTAATGCACCCCCCGGGATATTTTAACAATGTTGCATTTCAAAATTTAAATGCCCATGCTGTTGTTTTGTTTACATTGAGAAAAGTGTAAGTTCACTGACCTTTGACGTTTTTAACGGCTGTTACTACAGTAAACAGTAATATATTTGTTTTATTGTCATCCCTGGAAGGTTTTTATCATTGTATTAACTATTTTAAAATGGATCGCGCAGAAAAAGAGAATGAAACAAGGAATTCGGACGGAGAAAGGAATGCCTCTTCTATCGACTCCATTGTCGGGAATATGGCGCTAGCTCATGAGATTGTTATGGACAAGAATTTTAGAATACATGAACCTTCTGCAGACTCGTAAGTTATCATGCTTGTTAATGATAAAGTAATTGAAACTATTAGTTTATTGTTGAACTAGTTAATTGAAAAAATAGCTGTAATTTATTAAAATATTAGCCCTGTTATATTTGTCGTATTAAAATAAACAAAGAAAATTATGATACATTCAAAGCTATTTCAAAATTAACCTCAGAGGAGAAATTTTCTTTATATTAAACTGAAAATCAAATTGGGAGCAAATTATGGGATATGATGGTCTTAAGCCGGTTTTCCACTAGACGACTTTTTTCGCGCGAAGCGACTTTTTCTTTTGTCTCGTGAGCTCCGAGCTGGAACTAATCAGAAATCTATTGAATTCGAACAAACGAAAGTCGCTTCGCGCGAAAAAAATCGCCTAGTGGAAAACCGGCTTTAGGGGCCGTTTACATGAATCTGGATTGAGTTTCAATCCGGATTGAACTCATTCCTCTTCTGATCAAACCCCTTTATCTGTTTACATGAATCTGGATTGAGATTAGCTCATTCCAGATTGAGTTCAATCCGTTTCTCATTCCGGATTGAAATCTCATTCCGGATTGAAATTTCGTTCCGGAATCATGTAAAGATGGTATATACGAGTTTAATTCCAGAATGAAAAACTTGACAGAGAGAACAAACAATGCATGCGTGTTTTCAAATATTTACGGATTTCAGATTTCAATGGATTCACTTCGCTTTTCAATCCGGATTCATGTAAACGGACCCTTACTGTAAATGCTCGAATAAGGGCCGGCTTAGCTCGAATGAAGGCCCCAATCAAAAACCCCCTATTTAATGTGCAGGGGTCTTATTCAAGCATTTACAGTATCAATGGTGCATCTTTTTTCAATAGCATTGAAGGTCAGGTAAAAAGAATTGTACACAAAGCATTTTGGGATAATTTGGAGGAAGAAATGTTGAAAGATCCACCCAATTATGCGCACACAATAAAACTTCTGGCTGAATTAAAAGAGGTAAAAAGAAAATTAATGCAAAGCTTGGTGATCAGCAAGTTGCATTTTTGATGATCACCGTATACGAAGTACTGTACAATAGATGTACTCTAATCTTATTATATTTTGTTAATTTTCCAATAGACACTGCTGTCTCTTGTCCTCAACCACACTAATCTTAAGGATCAAGTCAACAATGTTTTGGATCTAGACTTGATATCTCAGCAAAGTGAACAAGGCAGTGTTGATATTGAGGGCTATGCTGGGTACATTATTGATGTGATGGGCAAGATATGTATGCCAGCTAGAGATGAAGACATAGAAAAATTGAAAGAAGTTAAAGGCTTGGTGCCACTTCTCAGGCAAGTAATAATTATAAGGCCTTTCAGCATGAAGTGCGTGGACAACGCACTGAGTGATTTGATTGGCTCTCGCAAAACTTCAGACATCCAAAACTAATCAGACAAACATTGAAATTAGCCAATCAGAATTGTTAAAAGAAAGATCACATATTATCCATTCACTTCATGTGGAAAGGTCTATTACATATATTAATACATAGATTATACTAATCTGTAGAAATTAACTTCCATTTGGTTGCTGTAGTATTTTATTGAAAGTAGCTAATAATTCTATTCTATTGTTTTTGTAGAGAGATTTTTCATGTGTTGGACTTGATGAAGCTGGATATGGCTAACTTTCAACTATCCATGTTTCGCCCTGAACTTCTTCAAAGATCAATTGGATATGAACAGGAAAAGTTCAGAGAATATTTAAAAGCTAATCCAAATGGACTGCTATCGACCAAGCAATGGATTAAACGAGGGATAGACAATGTACATGTGGAGGTTAATCAGAGCAAAAAGGATGATAATTGTGAGGACCTTGACACAAAAGATGGGAGTCGTGGTGTACAATCAGAAACATTAGTAGCTGGGGCTTCAGGTTTACAGAGTTTGAGTAAATCACCACCAGAGATATTGGAAGTTGTTAAGCAAAGCTATGTTGGTATTCTTCTTGGAGAAGGAGCATTCCCATACCCTGAGGTTGGTGGGGTATAATTATAATGACAGAGTACAGAAGAGATGTAGAGGGGATACAAAGGGTGTACATGACGTACTATGTAGCAAGCTGGAGTAAATTTAGCCTGTGAAAGCTAGGCTCCTTTAGGCTCATAGCTGGCTCTCCCCCAACCTAAAGGACACAGCTGCTTTCACAGGCTAGAGTAAATTAGGCAGTGCTCTGAGGGATAGCTGAGACAAGGGGTCCTGCAAAAGCCCAGGGATGGATCCAGCTTGATCTGGTAGGGGGGTGCTGAGCGAGCAGGGTGAAGCACTGAGCACTGAGAGAGCTACAGCAGGGGTCTGAGCTGGTGGTGAGGCTTTTATACCTATTAATCCTATGAATCATAATATATGAATCATATATCTGTGAATCATATATATGATAGCAGATAGCTATACCTAATGCCTAGGTCCTACAGTATGAAGTTTACATGGACATGGAATGAGTGCGTCCTTTAATGTACAGTACACTTGGATTTGACAAGGCCATTGGCACCCCCCTTGTCCAAGGCCAGGGTGGGTGTGCACCCCCCCCCACCCACCCACCCCCCACCCACACACACACTGCAAAAGCCAGGAATACACAAGGAATACAGAGGATTATATGGGGGTAGAAGATAAACAGAAGGAATGTAGGATGCAGTGTGAAGACTTGTGAAGAGGGGGAGTAGAGAAGGAAAAGAGGTGAAGAGACATTAAGATTTCCTTAGGTAATAATTGTAATGCAGAAAAATACAAAATTTGTACTATGATTTTTTAGACACTTCTGATGGACAGGCACCGAGTAGCTGAGATGAGAAAGTCAACACAGTGTCTTGTCAGAGTGGCATCCATTTTGGTTGTTACATTAAATATTGTAGGAAAGCATTTGGCATCTGATTCAGAATACAAGAAAACTTTAAAGGAAACTGTCCACATCCTGTTAAGAGGTGTTTCAGAAAGGTATGAATTTGGCTGCATCCTGACTGCAGATTGTGTGCAGACTGACTGCAGATCTGACTTCAATGTGATATTTTTTTATTTATCTGATTGATTAGCAACCTTGCTGATGTGTTTCCCAATATCTGTGAACATGTTACTAAAGAAACCCAATCTTTTCTATCAATGAGAGGGTTAGCGAGCATGGATGAAGAAAAACTGAGCCTTTTACGACAACAGATTCTAAACCTAGCACAAGATGACCACAGTGTTCGCCAATTAATGAGTAAGTACAAATGTTTACCCCCTAATAAATTTAAGTCTGTTTTCTAAGCAATTTATGAACAAGTTCTAGTTTTCCGAGCTAACACCCTCAAACACTAAATGTTTTTTTGGTTTCCCTAGAAAAACGTTTGTACACTTTTATGGTAAAGAATTTGCTGAGACCACAGACATCAAGTCCTTTGGAACAATTCCCAACAGCATTTTTGGACGTGGAAACTGAACTTCTCGAGCTCACAAAGCAGTTTGCTAACCTCGTCTCACACAACTATGCTGTATTTAAGCCATTTTATGAACAAGTGATTCAGGAGCTACCTGTAGTACCATAAGATGCCTCCTGATTGACCATTATATTGAAGAAATATTTATAGTCCGTTATCAGTGAGTAAACTAAATATTCTGTGTAGGATATGGGTTAGCAAGTTTTATTACAGTAAATCAGATGCATCACTTAAAATTGTGCATATTTTCTACTGTAAAATCCCGAAAGTAGCGGCCCACTTTACTTTCAGGTTTATCCACTGTTAGGGGCCACTACTTACAGGGGGCCACTACTTTCAGGGGGCCACTACTTTCAGGGGGCCACTACTTACAGGGGGCCACTACTTACAGGGGGCCACTACTTTCAGGGGGCCACTACTTTCAGGGGGCCACTACTTTCAGGGGGCCACTACTTACAGGGGGCCACTACTTACAGGGGGCCACTACTTTCAGGGGGCCACTACTTTCAGGGGGCCACTACTTACAGGGGGCCACTACTTACAGGGGGCCACTACTTTCAGGGGGCCACTACTTTCAGGGGGCCACTACTTATAGGGGGGCTGCTACTTTCAGGGGGCCACTACTTTCAGGGGGGCTCTACTTTCAGGGGACCACTACCTTCAGGGGGCCACTACTTTCAGGGGGCCACTACTTATAGGGGGCCACTACTTACATGGGGCCACTACTTACAGGGGGCCACTACTTACAGGGGGCCACTACTTTCAAGGGGCCACTACTTACATGGGGCCACTACTTACAGGGGGCCACTACTTACAGGGGGCCACTACTTACATGGGGCCACTACTTACAGGGGGCCACTACTTACAGGGGGCCACTACTTACAGGGGGCCACTACTTTCAAGGGGCCACTACTTACATGGGGCCACTACTTACAGGGGGCCACTACTTACAGGGGGCCACTACTTTCAAGGGGCCACTATACTTTCAGGGGGCCACTACTTATAGGGGGGCTGCTACTTTCAGGGGGCCACTACTTTCAGGGGGGCTCTACTTTCAGGGGGGCCACTACTTTCAAGGGGCCACTACTTACATGGGGCCACTACTTACAGGGGGCCACTACGTACAGGGGGCCACTACTTACAGGGGGCCACTACTTTCAAGGGGCCACTATACTTTCAGGGGGCCACTACTTACAGGGGGCCACTACTTTCAAGGGGCCACTATACTTTCAGGGGGCCACTACTTATAGGGGGGCTGCTACTTTCAGGGGGCCACTACTTTCAGGGGGGCTCTACTTTCAGGGGGCCACTACCTTCGGGGGGCTGCTACTTTCAGGGGGCCACTACCTTCGGGGGGCTCTACTTTCAGGGGGCCACTACCTTCAGGGGGCTCTACTTTCAGGGGGCCACTACCTTCGGGGGGCTGCTACTTTCAGGGGGGGCCACTACTTATAGGGGGATTGCTACTTTCAGGGGGCCACTACTTATAGGGGGATTGCTACTTTCAGGGGGCCACTACTTATAGGGGGATTGCTACTTTCAGGGGGCCACTACTTATAGGGGGATTGCTACTTTCAGGGGGCCACTACTTATAGGGGGATTGCTACTTTCAGGGGGCCACTACTTATAGGGGGGCTGCTACTTTCAGGGGGGCCGCTACTTTTGGAAATTTTGTAGACATCTCAAATTTGTCGCTACTTTCAGGGGGGCCACTACTTTTGGAATTCTACGGTATTTCACGATTCTAATGCAAAGTACTGTATTTATATTGGTAATGTATAGTACAAAATATTTATATTAATATATAGCAAAATATTAGCTGCAGTTGGAATATAAATTTTTATAAAATAAGGTGTCCTCTACGCATGCTGATTGGCTGGGCTTCGTGCATTTATAAGAGAACAGAGATCATGAATGATGTAGAATGGTGTCAGCTGGCCAGAAAAGCCCACCAAATTCCTAAACTACCTCACTTTTAGTTTGATTTTTCCTCTTATTATTTTTATAAAACAAATAAAACATACCGCTCCTGTGCATATGTACTCTTATAAAGGTACATTTGACATGATTTGAAGACAAAAGAAGTGTAAAGGCTCTACTCAACTTCTTTCGTGTGCAAATGATGTCAAACATGCCTTTATAAGAGTACATATGCACAGAGCTTTATGTTTTATTTGTTAAATATACAATTATTATGTAGTACTGTATGTTGTATTAACATTTAGTATTTCACCAGCACTTGAGGTTAAATGCCTTAATAATATACATGAAAAAATTTCTCAATTCTGATTGACTGAGAGGAGTGCAATTTTAGTGCAATTCAGTGCAGAAAAATGAAATACAGTGCAAATTTTGTAATTTTTTAAATTTGCACAAAAGTCATTTTTTACTAGAAAAAAGCTCTTCCTGTTAATTTTCTTTTCATGTATGTTATTTGAACAAAGCATTTTGATTTATAGAAAGATTCTCTTTATGATAAATTTTTTCATGTATATTATTAATAAGTAATAGCATGATTTTTTGTGCAATTTGAAAAAAACATGCGCTTGTGAGTTTTTCAAAGACCTCAAATAGCACTCGTCCTTTGGACTCGTGCAATTTTGATAGTCTTTGAAAAACTCACTCATGCATGTTTTTTCCAAATTGCACTCGAAACCATGCTATTACCTATACAAATATTGCCCAGTATATTATTTCTATGGCCTAGGTCCATCAAAGAGGGTATAATTATTATAATTGTGGTGTTTTATGGTCAAAACGTCAGTGATGTGTCTGCTTTAATAAGAGGACTGTCTTAACCACACTCTTGCCAGGGTTTAACACTGACAACTTGTATTGAACAGTAAATGAGCTGTACAAGGTGACATCACTTAAGACATCCTTGGATGAATTCAAATGACCTTGAATGACTAAATGACTGATGTAGGTATTACATATAATTATTTCTCCCATAAGCTTTGGTGTACGATTACAGCATTAAACTACGGCACAGAATTACTTGAAATATTCAGTGAATGCTCCTGCCATTAACAAAAGACTTTACTTTTAGGCCCTTACCCCAACAAAACTTTTAGACAAGACTTAACCGAGGTCATGTGGAGTCATCTCTTTTAATAGCCAATTACCATCTACGGAAGTACAAGAGTGTATTTCGAGTGAAATGAGATCAAGCCTGCACTGTTTTAGTCAAGCTGTATAATTATGTACAATGTTAAAAACATACCCAAATGTGTACAAGTTCTCCCCACATTACTCTCGTTCTACAAATATTTGTTGGAATACTTCATTAAATCATGCAATATGTGTGCCCACCCATGCAGAAAAATATACCTTGGGGGTAAATATAGCCATATGGGCAAGTAAATGTTGACTATTTGGCCATATGGCACAGACCCAATAGAATGTTCATGAACTTGCTTCTAGTTGCACTCAGAGATATATTTTTACTATTTACACATAACTTGAAGCTTTACAAGTTATTAAATGCAAAGATAGTATATGCTTATATTATACAAGCAGTATATATAATATGGGTGATACATATACACTGGCCAGTGTATACAGTGTATATATAGTCTATATATAGTATATATAGTATATATATATATATATATATATATATATATATATATATATATATATATATATATATATATATTATATATATATATATATATATATATATATATATATATATATATATATATATATATATGTATATGTATATGTATATGTATATGTATATGTATATGTATATGTATATGTATATGTATATGTATATGTATATGTATATGTATATGTATATGTATATGTATATGTATATATATATATATATATATATATATATATATATATATATATATATATATATATTACAAAAACACACTTAATTTTCAACTAGAATAATTTTGTTTAGGATATCTTGAAAGCCAAGCCTTTTAAAGGTTAAAGTTTTCAATACTAGTCCAGTGGTTTAGTCTTTTCGGGACTTACTGCTTGCCACTGGCGAAGGTTCAGATTTGACCACAGGTTCCGGGACGAATAAAGAAAAAAATAAATTCATAAACTGTCCCGTCCGTACACTCGTCTCGCTGTAGGAGTTATCTACATCGAAAAAGGTGAAAATAACTCCGCTAGTGTCAACAGCAGACGAAGCATTTATAGCATAGCAAGTTCGAGGGCCTTCTAACAGAGCCGCTAGGGTATACCTTGTGCCTATCTTCACCTCAACGGGGTCGTTGAAAAACACATCAAAAACATACAGGCCTTTCTCTTGATAATTCATTACTTTCGACACAAAATCTCCTTCCTTCCAGCCAACAACCTCGTTGTTGTTGTCGCTGATTTCAAGCTTAACTTTGTATTTTTCGCCCGTGTGTTCTCCAAAGAGACGAACGCCATGAATCATGATCTTCTTGTTGACAGTGAAAGCTAGTCGATCGGGAAGACCTGAATTGTCGCGATCTTTTACCAAAGGTAGATAGTACTTGGCCTTTGCCTCGTTGTATCTATTACAGACCACAATCTCCCAGCGTTTCTTTCGTTCTTTCTTCGAGAAGCGTTGTTCTTTGGCGAGATTCTTGAAGGTCAAGAAAACATGAACGGTGGCTTCATGAGGAAGGAGATTCGCTTGAACAACATCACGAGCAAAACGGTCTTCCCCTATGACAGGATACCGGATCATAAACAAGGCATCTCCAAGCGCTTTTCTCTTCTCTTCTGGGCTACCTTGTACGCCGTTTCGTCGACACTGATGCTCAGCCCAACGAGAACAAGCTTTGAACAGTGTCAGTTCTTGAACGTCAAGCGTGTCTCTGTTTAGAAGCTCTTTCAAAATCGAATGAGACACGCGCAAGAATCCATCGGACGAGATGGCTTCTGTGCATTGGATTTCGACGATATTCCAACATTTATTCACCAACTGGGATTCCTCAAACTGCAAGGCTAACGGTAAGATACTGAAGACATTCTGAGCGGTTAAATTCTTGATGAGAAAGTCGATACAATGAGCTATCAAAGCAGGAACCATGTATTTCTTTGCCAAGTAGAATACCACGGAGACGCTTTCCATTGTGAGCGAACACTTGTCCGTGTAGAGAAAACTCAAAAACTGAATAAAGCTTTCTTTATCGGAGTCGGGGATCTTAATCGTGTTGGTTTTCTCGGCGATTTCTCCGTAGAACATGGCAAAAAACACGGGACTACTAATGGCAAGGATGTACTTGTGTGCGGGAATTGGTTCACTCGGAGAAGATTCCTCTTCGATCACAACGAAGCTAACATCGCTCAGTAAAGAGTTTCTCAACATTTGAGAGTTTCTTTCCAGTAAGGTATTACATTTAAGCTGCCATCCGCTAGGATCGTCCTTGATAGCGCTCATTTTTTGAGACAAACTTCGACAGAGAATCGAGAAATGTGATCTTTCCACTCACGGACACTGGAATGGCTTTCTGTAATCAACAAACTCTTCGCCACTCGACAACATTCACCACATGTGCTCGGAGAATGACGATTGTCGGCCGATTTGGGGAATACTTCTGTCTCCAATGCCGGAAATATATAAATATCTTCGCTTAAAATCGAAATCCTTTGACAAGAATAACACTTTAAAAGTTACATCCCAGTTTTATTAATTTTACGTGCGAAGAGCGTCTCGAAAAAGGAAAGTTTAATAATTTTTGAATGTACTCCGAAGGCCGAAGTCTGCACGAAGCTGCGGACCTATTCATATTTGGCAATAGCCTGTTTCTGTTTGCGGGCGGGTTTCCGGGCGGCGTAAACCAGGGCCGCGCAGGCTATGTGTTGCTATGTGTTGCGATTTGTTGCACTTACTTATTATAAGCTGGTGTTCTCCAGGTGTCACTAGTTGCCAACAACGGAGCGTAAAAATAAATTAAAGCGCGAAAAAAACATGGCCAGTTTAGATCAATTTTCAAACAGAGAAATTTTTTTTACCAAGCACCGGTCAGTGGCTGCTCCCATGAGCAGAAGGATTAGCCTTGGTAAGGACATATGGCATGTACTGTACCATTTATTTGTGCCATCTTGAAAATACTGACCTCTATATATATAACTGGACCGCTTGCTCTTGCCAAAAAAGTGTGGCCATTTGAACATGGCATCAAATTAATGGGGAATTTGAGTAGTTGTTAAAACGTGCTTGTTTAAAAGTTAAGAAATTCTAAAATAAGGGCTTTAATTCCGTCTTCGAAGTCCAGCAGTTCATTGTAAGGCTTGTAATAACTTACCAATGTTAACGATTCAATTTTAAATACACACATTACAAAATGCGACAAAATCACAACATTCTGCAAACATGAATTATCGATTTAAGACACAGCGTCATTAATGTCGTCATAAGTGGTATAATTATAAATATCAATTTAATCACATATCGAAGGTCAAGCAGGTTCTTCTCGTTGGAACCACCTTGAGCGGTGACGTCAAACCTAGGTACCAGTCTTATCAAATTGGAACTAGTTTGGATTTTGGCTAAACAGCAAACTTTTTAACTCATTCCTGCGCGAGGGTTTCCCAATGGTGGCTAAAAACTAATTCGGACAGAAAAGCTATATACGTTCAAAAACATTTAAGCCAGAGTACCTAGCTAGCATTAAACTATGTCACTCTGACCTTGACTTCCACTAGGAACAAACCTACCTTCCCCCCCCCCCCCCCCCCCCCCCCTCCCGCTTCCGAACAAGGCTCATGACGTCGGAAACTTAAATGGTTGCCAACCGCGCCTGTTCTAATAGTTATTTGATTGACTTTGATATTGGCATGGACTGGTTATTGACACCGCAACCACAACACGTTGAAAACTTGGCAATAAGGCAGCAACGAGAGCAGGGACGTAGCCAGGGGGGGAGCCGTGGGAGCCGCGGCTCCCCCCCTTTTGACACAAAACAACAGACATGCAACTACAAAACTGATGCAATATGCCATTGTGTCAGGAAATAAACTGTAAACAGTGTATTCAATCTACTGAGTGTATGCAGTTTGAGTATCTATGTGACGTTTGCGTGTTTTGAGTATTTCATATGACATCTCTTAACCTTTAGAGTCTGTAAACTCTTCCTCCAAAAGCCAGGAAATGGCATTTCAGCGACGCTTGATTTCAAAATTTCCCGGGGGAGCATGTCCCCGGACCCCCTAAAAATTTATTTTGATTCCGGCTCCCCCCCTTTCAAAATCCTGGCTACGTGCCTGAACGAGAGACCGACAACCATTCTATATTCAATTTCCCCCTCCCTATGTAAACATGTTTTTCCCATTTTTTAAACTTCTTTTTCCCGACTCTGGGGATATAATTAATAACAAAAGGACTGTTTTTGGTAGCCTGTGTACCGGACTGTAAAGTTGGCCAACTGTGCGGAGAATTTTCGATCGTCATTGCTGTTTTTGCGCGGACAGATCGCCAAAATTGCGTAAAATGCGCAGGAAAATGGCAAAAAAGACATGTTTTCAGTCAATTTTTGGCAAAATGCGCGGATTTCACCAAATTTGCGAAAAATTGCGAGTCTAGCCTGTGTACAGCCTAATTTTACACTGTTCACAGGCTAGATTTTTGCCGATTCAAGCAGCTTAGGTGTTTTTCAGTGGCCTATAGATCTTATTAAAAATTGACCACCGAATTAAAATTGTTTTATATACATATTACTAGAATTTTTTTACCAAAAGTGAATAGACGAGTTTCAGGGTGTTGCGTGCGCATCGTTTTGCAAAGGAATTGGCGGGCTCTTGGCGGGCTCCCACAAAGTAAAGAATGGCAAACAGACTTGCTAGCGAGCCAACAACAGCAGAATAACAATGTTTTATATCCAGAAACTGTATCTACACTTTGTTTATTTTAAACAGTATGTTTACTTTGAGTGGAGCTTGCCAGTTTTTTTGAAAAATGATGCGCGCGCAACACCCTGAAACTCGCCTATTGCTGCCAGTTGCGACCATTTACTATTTAGCAGTAAAATAGTTGTTTTAACTCTTTATCGTCCGAAGCATTTCCCATTGTCAAGTGAAATCGTCTGGTAGAATGGTCTGGCGTTCAAGCCCTTAGGAACTCGTTGTCATGTGGGACATTGAAAAGAATTTTTACTTTAACTCATTCCTGTCCAAGGGCTTTCCCAGAGGTGAATTTCCCAGAGGTGATGGGAAGCACGGATGGCGTGTGCTGTTAGCGCGCTGCCTCTCACCAATAGTTAAGTCCAGTTGGACGGGGTTAGTACTTGGATGGGTGACCGTCTGGGAATAACCCCGTTCTTGAACTTGAATTTCATGTGAGTAGAGTTTAGTTGGTCTCTCCTGTGCTTCGAGGGTTTTTCGCAGGGTTCTGCGGTTTTCCTCCCTCCGTAAAATCAACACTTAGGTCTTAACTTATGTCGTGCACTTTTAACACGAGCCTCTGGCTCAGATGATTGGGCGACCACATCCTGTGCTTACGACGTTAAATAAATCATTACTCATTATTACTCATTACTCAAAATCGTCTGGGGTTAGCCAGAATAAAATACTAAAGACTAATTCGGACAGGAAAGAGTTCGAACGAGGTTATAAGGGCTAATTCATATGCACATAAAAAAATTCTAATTTGGCGCCATTTTTGAATGGGGTCTATACAATACCGCTGCCAAACGTTTGCGCATGCATTAATTCGCTGAGAAAACATTGCAAGAGAAGTGGGAACTAGCCGTGGCGACAACCAGACAGTGAAGATGGTGAAGACTAAGTAAGACTCGACTATTCATTTGTGTTTTAAAAAAAGGGTAAAGAAAATTACGAAGAGGTAATATGTTACAATATTGACAAAGAAGTCATGCACAAATTACCTACCTTATCTTTTTGGTAGTACGCTTATAATTTTAACTTTTGTGTCGGACTCTCGGACCAGTCCAAATATTTCAGTATTTTCCCGCTCTTTTTCCGAGGACGAGCTCGGACGTCACACATGCGCAAAACGTTTGGCAGCGGTGTTGGTCAATACTATTTGGTTGACGCAACAGAACAAAGTTACATTGTAACTAACTGATATCGGTTGTTATTTTCGGAAGCAAAAAACAGGAATTATTATTACTAAGTATACTAAATATTACATAAAGTACTTAGTTGCAATTAGATATTCATCACCATACTTCAAAATTAAAAACCCATACTTCTAAATTAGAAACCCATACTGTGAATATTTCACAGAGAATCATTGACGGTGATTGTGTAGTGGCATCTTCTCACGTCAGAAGATAAACAAGTGTAGTATATTAGAATCAAAGATAGTTAGAGCCACGGGGTCTTAATTTCGTCCAACTAACGCCATCAGCAACTTCTTGTAGTCACCAGAGGTATCTCCTTCAATCATCTTGTACAATGTCTTGTGGTAACGAGTGAGGAATTCTTGTTTGATCTCAACCATGTCCACCTATACGATATATTAGAAATTAAAAAGTTTAAACCTTTATTTTCCTAACGGCCCTGTTATACTGTGCAACTTTTCATGCAGCCAAGACCATTGTGAGACAACTTGCAGCTAGAAGTCAGTTCTACCATAGTTCTATTTCCGTCATTACTTCACCTAGTAACTCTAGTAACGCTCGCCTTCACCACATTCTCGCTCATCTTAATCCTACATCAATCTTCACCTTACCTTATCTGACCATATCACACACAAGACCAGTCTGAACCCTTGATCCTACCACGCACCACACCACGCCACACATTAAAACCACAACACATTATGTCACCCACCACTACACGCATCACAACACATGACATCACACCACACCACACCACACCACACCACACCACACCACACCACAACACAACACAACACAACACAACACTTGTAACACAACACCACACAACACAACACAACACAACACAACACAGCACAGCACAACACAACACAACACAACACAACACAACACAACACAACACAACACAACACAACACAACACAACACAACACAACACAACACAACACAACACAACACAACACAACACAACACAACACAACACAACACAACACAACACAACACAACACAACACAACACAACACAAATCACATCACAACACACATCACAGTACATCACATCACAACACACATGACAACACAACACAACACAACACAACACAACACAACACAACACAACACAACACAACACAGCACAGCACAGCACAGCACAGCACAGCACAGCACAGCACAGCACAGCACAGCACAGCACAGCACAGCACAGCACAGCACAGCACAGCACAGCACAGCACAGCACAGCACAGCACAGCACAACACAACACAACACAACACAACACAACACAACACAACACAACACAACACAAATCACATCATATCACAACACAAATCATATCACAACACAAATCACATGCCACACACGCACCATCTCAGCAGTAATGCCTTACCTCAGATCGTGACACAACAATACGAATCAACAGTGAATCGTTGGTACCAGCACCTTTCATACTCTTCCACAAGCGTTCAGCAAAGTAGACAGCAGGATTACGAGAACATTGAACTAGAAAGTTTACAAAACATTATGTCGAAAAATGCTTTACTATCAATGTACCAGTTGGTTATAAAGACTAATAATTGTGTACATACCAATGCACTTGAAACCAACTTTAAGATCACCAGACATTTCACGATCAATGCTGTTCATGATGTCACGTTGAGCGACCTGGAATAAACGTTAGAAAGTACTATGTGATAGTCTGCATCTATCTGTTTATATATCTGTCTGTGAGCATCCATCCTCCATCCATCCGTCCGTCCGTCCGTCCGTCCGCCGTCCGTCGGTCGGTCGGTCGGTCGGTCGGTCGGTCGGTCCGTTGGTCGGTCGGTCCGTCGGTCCGTCGGTCCGTCGGTCCGTCGGTCGGTCCGTCCGTCCGTCCGTCCGTCCGTCCGTCGGTCCGTCGGTCCGCCCGTCGTTCCGTCGGTCCGTCCGTCCGTCCGTCCGTCCGTCCGTCCGTCCGTCCGTCCGTCCGTCCGTCTGTCTGTCCGTCTGTCTGTCTGTCTGTTCATCCATCTGCCCACCCACCCATCCACCGGTGTTTGTCAATGCACGTCTATCGGTTTGTTTGTCCATCCATCCATCCATCCATCCATCCGTCCGTCCGTCCGTCCGTCCGTCCGTCCTTCCGTCCGTCCGTCCGTCCGTCCGTCTGTCTGTTCATCCATCTGCTCACCCATCCACCGGTGTTTGTCAATGCACGTCTATCGGTTTGTTTGTCCATCCATCCATCCGTCCATCCATCCATCCATCCATCCATCCATCCATCCGTCCGTCCGTCCGTCCGTCCGTCCGTCCGTCCGTCCGTCTGTCTGTCTGTCTATTCATTCATCTTAGTACCTGACTCTCGTCATACCTTGACATATTCATTAAAGGTGGCATTGAGTTGCTTAAAGTTTCTTGTGGCAAGCACAACATTAAACCGGGACTCGTCAGTTCCCCATTTTTTCTCGCCAGCCTAAACCACGAATGAAAAAAAAAGATATTAAGTAAAAACCCACCTAAAACTACATGAAAAATCACGACTGATATTACTCCTTCATACCTGGAACAAATCATTCGCCTCTTTCGTCGCTTTAGCCATATCTACTGTTTCCGTTTCATCACGATTACCCTACAATGAATAAAGAATAAAGGACTGACGGCTATTCATCCTTTAAAGGGCATATGACTCGAAAATTAAGTTTGTCTTATTGGAAAGAACATTTAAAACGATAAAATAACATCTTTTGCAGTTTTTGGTTTCCTTGCTTCGTTTTTGAAATATTCCAGTTTGTTTGATATGCAAATGACACAACTTTTTACGTCACACGTGCATAATGAGTATTATGAGTTACCGAGAGAAGGTTACATATCTTTGCTGTTGTGAAACGAAATCACTTGGAATTCTACATGTTTGGTGTTGTGGGTAGAAACACGCACATGCTTCCTTTGAGTTAAGCCCATGTTTTCATAATAGCAAAGATATGTAACCTTTTCTGATAACTCATTATGCACATGTGACGTAAAAAGTTGTGCATTTGCATATCAAACAAACTGGAATATCTCAAAAACGAAGCAAGGAAACCAAAAACTGCCAAAGATGTTATTTTATCATTTTAAATGTTCTTTTCAATAAGACAAACTTAATTTTCGAGTCATATGCCCTTTAATACTTGCAGGCAGTGGCTGAATTGCCAACGACGCAGATCAACGTGGCCGTGTCGAGGCATATCAAAGGCGCTCCAGGCAGCCGCCAACGACACAGTTCAGACCACGGATCACAGCTAAGATGTAGGTGTTGATTTTACGGAGGGAGGAAAACCGGAGCGAAAAACCCTCGAAGCACAGGAGAGATCAACTACAACTCTGCAGACATGAGTTCCAAGCCTGACCACGGGGTCATTCCCAAGCGATCACCCATCCAAGTACTAACCCCATCTAACCAGGCTTAACTTTTGGTGAGAGGCAGCGCGTTAACAGCACACGCCACGGTGCTCCCCAAGTGAAAACTAGTTTTATATTTTTACATTTTCGAGTTTGTAACAGACGTTCGGAAGACGTTCGCCAAGCTCAATTACTCAGAAAAGATTTCTGAGCCCCAGGCAAGGTTTGAACCTGCAACCTTCTAATGACCAGTTAGACGCTCTAACCAAGTAAACCCTTGTAAATAACAATCGAAATATAGTAAGGTTTGATATACTGCCAAAACAGAGAACGTAGGAGTCTAACGTTTCGAGCGAAGGCCCTTCGTCAGAGAGAAACGTTTCTCTCTGACGTTTCTCTCTGACGAAGGGTCTTCGCTCGAAACGTTAGACTCCCTACGTTCTCTGTTTCGGCAGTATATCTAACCTTACTATATTTCGATTGTTGTTTCTACACTGCCTACGCAGCACGCTACTTTTATTACACTCTTGCAAATAACACGGTTATATATACTGTACCTGACACATGGAAACAAGGAGTCTCTTGAAATGACCACTTGTCTCACTCACACAGTCCTTCTCCAAATCTCTTTTGTAGTCTAACAACAAAAATATGAAAGAGTATTTTAAGATTTACTACAGTATATGTGTGCAGTGCAAATCACATTACTCTTAAATTGTCTGTGAAGTGAAAAATACGTTGGCATTTTTGTTGTTTTATTGTACAGAGGAGCATGACAGGAGCACTCACTGAAAATTTCAAGAGAATCTGATGCGTAGTTTTCACGCTATCAACTCTCAAAATTTGCCGTGGATAGTTTGTTTGGGGAAATTTGGGCTTCTTGGTAACAATGCCTTATGACGTACACAGATGGATCATTAATAGTGAAATCTATTGTTCTTATGCATAGTTGTCCATCTGCGTACGTCATAAGCATTGTTTCCGAAAGCCCAATTTTTCTCCAAGAACGAACTAGTCATGGCAAACTTTGAGAGTTTATAGCGCGAAAACTACGCATCAGATTCTCTTGAAATTTTCAGTGAGTGCTCCTGCCATGCTCCTCTGTACAATAAAACAACAAAAATGCCAACGAATTTTCCAACTTAAGCGCACAAGATATTCTGGTGACAACTTAAGGTCTCCAATCCCTGAGCGGCATAAGAAAGTTGCTCTGGTCTTATTCAGCTGTTTATTAAATAGTCAGTTTACATGCGTCTTTTCTACCAAAGAGAAAGTTTTGGTAATATATAAATAACATACAAGTTTTGTATTCGTCTTTGATCTTTTGGATGTCCTACAAGGAAAAAAAGACATATGTAATTAAACACAAAACTAGCCATTGTCCATAATGTTAAACTATTTTCTCTTACCGCGTTGCTCCTTGTACACAAAATATCAATCAGTGTTTCTTCATCAGTACCAGCTCCCTGAAAAAAAAAGAAATGTTAGTGTTTGATGACAAATAAATTTGTTATATATCAAGTGTCAAAGTCTGTTTTTCTACTCTCTGATTGGGCGAGCGGTCCTCGCGTGGCAGTTCGAAAATCGTGATGTTTCCTGCGTAACCCATGGCAGCGGGTATCATTACATTTATTTTTCCCTAGGGAAAAAGATCACAACTGGAAGTAGATGGTCAGGTTCAGTTTGTCTTTGTTTTCTCCAGTTTTCTTTCATTAAAAACAATGTCTGAATATTTTACTCAACATTTTTGTTGTCATTTGACACTTGATAAATAACAAAACACTTATTTACTGGTACCTCAGGAAAACAGTGTGTTTTATGGCCCCTCGACTGCTCGTTGTTGCCCTCGGCTTCGCCTCGGGAAACAACGGCAGTCTCGGGTCGACAAAACACACTGTTTCACTCGGCGCCAGTAAATAAGTGTTTAATAGTTCCCAACGCAGCCAGGCGAAGAATCAGGCAATTATGTTCCATACCCTCATTGCTCGCCGTAGACATTTTGCATCGTACAAGTATTTTGGTTCCAACAAGGCTAATAGACATTCCTCCAAATTGCCACTCAACTCGGATTTAAGTTCATTGACAAGATCCTAGAAAAAAGTATAAGAAATAAGAACACATTTATGTTTATTTAAAACTTTTCCAATGAAGTTTGTTCATGATTACCGTATTTTTCGCAACCGCAACTTTTTTCCCAATATTTAACGTCATGCGGTGTACACATGCACTGGTGCGGTTTATATGTGAATTAAATGAACACTTTTTAGATACGGTACAAGATTTTTTCTTTTATATTCTAAAAAATCTCACAATTGCTGTAGACGTCAGGCATTACACTACGTTGTAAGACATTACACTACGTTATAAGACATTACGCTACATTGTAAGACGTTACGCTACATTGTAAGACATTACGCCACGTTGTAAGACATTACGCTACGTTGTAAGCCATTACGCTATGTTGTAAGACGTTACGCTACATTATAAGACATTACGCTACATTGTAAGACGTTACGCTACATTGTAAGACGTTACGCCACATTGTGAGACGTTACGCTACATTGTAAGACGTTACGCTACATTATAAGACGTTACGCTCCATTGTAAAACGTTACGCTCCATTGTAAAACGTTACGCTCCATTGTAAAACGTTAGGCTACATTGTAAGACGTTACGCTACATTGTAAGACGTTACGCTCCATTGTAAAACGTTACGCCCCATTGTAAAACGTTACGCTACATTGTAAAACGTTACGCTACATTGTAAGACGTTACGCTCCATTGTAAAACGTTACGCCCCATTGTAAAACGTTACGCTACATTGTAAGACGTTACGTGAAGTGTTAAGACGTTACGCGTGTAGAAAGTACGGTTCTTAAAACTTGCCTTTCCAAACATGGTCTTGAATTGTAACTTGATTTTCACACGTTGTTCATTTGAACGAGTGGACAGAATATCAATAATTGTTTTTTCATCAGTTCCTATAACAAACACAATATAGTTCTTTATTATTTTTCTTAACGTTGACCTGACTACGTGTCACATATAAAATGCTAATGGACTATATTTAATTGCAAAAGCAGTGCAACGGATTCAGATTGCAAGACAAGTTCTGTTGTATAAAAAATGAACCGGTGTAACACAGCATTATAAACTATCACTTTAACTCGTCTTTCCTGTCCGAATCAGTCTTTAGTATTTTATTCTAGCTAACGCCAGACGATTTTATTCACCTCTGGGGAAGCCTTCGGACAGGAATAAGGTCTTAAGGTGCTGTTTCACGATGCGATTTTTCTTGCAACTTGCAACAAATTTACTTATGGAAAAAAAATCGCAAGTTGCAGGAAGGGTGTTACACGTTCAGCAACGTGCGATTTTTGTTGTAAGTTGCAGCAAAAAGTGGCACCCATCCAACTTTTCTTGCAACTTGCAACACGGCAAAAATAACAAAATCGCAAGTTGCTACGGGGTGTTACACAGTGCGATTTTTTATGCAAACTTGCAACATTCAGTGATTTGTTGCAAGTTACAAGAAAAATTGCATCGTGTAACAGCACCATACTGTACCTGCTCCGTACATGGCCTTTCTCAACAGTTCACAATCTGACTCAACATTAAATGGTGAAATGGCTTTCACAGTTCCATGATTGTACTTCTAATATAAAAATAAATGTATTACTCAAGTACAAATTAACGTCTATATACTGATACTGTTACTGTTACTGTTGTAATATTATATACCTACAGTACAGTATTATATAAAGGATTATATTACTATATAAAGTGTCTATGAAATAAATAATTCGTTGACATTTTTGTTGTTTTATTGTACAGAGGAGCATGGCAGGAGCACTCACTGAAAATTTCAAGAGAATCTGACGCGTAGTTTTCGCACTATAAACTCTCAAAGTTTGCCATGGCTAGTTCATTCTTGGAGAAAAACTGGGCTTTCGGAAACAATGCTTATGACGTACGCAGATGGACAACTATGCATAAGAACAATAGATTTCACTATTAATGATCCATCTGCGTACGTCATAAGGCATTGTTACCAAGAAGCCCAAATTTCCCCAAAACAAACTATCCACGGCAAATTTTGAGAGTTGATAGCGCGAAAACTACGCATCAGATTCTCTTGAAATTTTCAGTGAGTGCTCCTGCCATGCTCCTCTGTACAATAAAACAACAAAAATGCCAACGAATTTTTCACTTCATAGACACTTTAAATGAATGAATGTCTGACTGCCTATCCAATAATTAAAAGTATACACACACCTGTGCCAACGACATACCAGCAAGTTGTGATGTTGGGGGAGCAGCACCCTGCTACAAAAACATATTAAATCAAGCCATTAGTTTGCATAGTATAAACCATAGAAAAATGAACGTAGTTTCTAACGTTTCAAGGAAAGGCCCTTCATCAGAGAAACGTTTCATCTCTGACGAAGGGCCTTTGCCTGAAATGTTAGAAACTGCGTGCAATATTTTTGGCAGTACTCAAACGCATGTACTCAAACGCTACTATAATTATTTTGTATTTCAACACTTAGAGCTGCTCCCATAGGTTCATTTTTGTGTTATCAATTAATCGTTGTCAACAATCGATTAATATCGATCAATCGTATTGATTAAATATGTCATGAATTAAATACGACATGTCCATGGTGGTTTGTCCATTCAAAGGAAGGGGGTGCTTTTATAAAGTTTTTACTAAATTTGTTGGGGATTGCCTCCCTTGTTGTCACCCAACAATTCAGTCACTATTCACGTTTTAAATCACTGTTTAATCACGGTTATAGATTGCGCACTTTCTCGCGTTCTCACAGCTCACACAAGAGACATGACAAGACAGAGACGATGTTTAGTTTACACTTGACACTCCTAAATGATACTGCGATACTATTGGCTAATCAGTTTATGAATAATTGGTTTAACTAAGGCGTGTTCGTAATCAGTCATTACTTATCTGTTTAACAAAACAAGATTAAATCTTTCCTGCATCATGCTGTGCAGGGTTGTTATAGATGATCCGATTATTGTTAAGTATAATCGATTGTGGGAAAAAATGAAAAAATAATCGATTAATTGATTAATTGGGAGCAGCTCTATCAACGCTGCCTATGCAGGAGACTACTTTCATTATACAGTATACATATTAGTATTTCCAGTTTTGTACTGTAAATACATCAGCTAGCAAACATGACATTTTTTAAAGAAGATGTCCTTACTGCCATTGGGGCTTTAGAAGAAGTTATTGGAGGCTGACCAGCCCCAGGGGGTGGTGGACGGGAAGGGGGTTGCTGGCCACCATGATGTCCTTGTTGTGGTTGATGACCATAGCCTTGTTGGGGTGGTTGTTGACCATAGCCTTGTTGTGGTGGTGGTTGTTGATGACCACCATAACCACCATGTTGAGGGGGTGGTTGGCTACCATAGCCTCCTCCTTGTGGTGGTGCTTGACCATACTGTTGTTGTGGAGGTTGTTGACCATACGATGGGTAACCTGATCCACCATAGGCAGGTCCACCATAGCCGGGACCAGCAGGGGGAACTGCACCTCCTATGACAAAAAAATAACAAACATAACAAGAGCCTAGCATAGCCTAGTTTCTAGGCCTTTTGTTTCCACCATGAGCTTGGCAGTGTAGTTGGTTTGGGTTCTTGGGAAGACTGTGGAGAGGCTGGAAACGAGAAGGCCTAGCAACATTCGCAAAAAGGTCCTGCCCAGAATCATTCTGGCCCTTCAAGTGTTCCTGGGATCTAGCATACTCTAAGCGTAGTGACAGTATAAAAGCATAAGGATGTCTGCAGAGATTTTACCAAAGATCTTGATGATCAAAAGAAGGAAATTATGGAATATATTCTAATTGGAGCTCGAAATGAAAATTTAACTGTTTAACTTTCAACTTTTGGAAGTTGCAGAAGGAAAGCTAGTGATAAGAAGCTAGGACAGTGAACCTTCATCGATCAGAGGTGAGTAGGCTTGTACATGTATTGTTTTATAATGCAGATGTGTCGTGACCTTGTTAATTAATTCACGGTACAGGTATTTACATTAGCGATGAGTCATACATGGGTGGGGTGTAATTTGATATTTTTGTTTGTTTTACAATTGTGAGAGTGAGTGAGACGAATAGTGAGTGTGATAGTGAGCGAGACAGGAGTGACCGTGAGAATATCCAAGCAATAAAACGTAAAAAGTCGTAGTATTTTGTGATCTACAGTAATTCAGTAATTTCCGTCTAATAATTTGTGGGAACCAAGCGCTATTCACCACAGATGGAAATAGTGAGTGTCAGGAAACACTTAGGACGTCATAACATCACAATTCTTCCTCAATAAACAACTGAGCTGTAAAGTGAAAGTGTTTACAAATGTTGCTAATAATTAAGAGCCCAAATTTCTCCAAAAAGGAAGGATCCATGTCAAACATTGAGAGTTAATAGTGCAAAGATTACACATCAGATTCTCTTGAAATTTTCGGTGAATGCTCGTAGCATGCTCCTCTGTTCATTAAAATGCCAAAGAATTTTCACCTCCTAGACACTTTAAGACCTGACTGGAAACACTTGTTTTGTGGCAGAAAATGAGAATGCCAGCATGTTGTTGACTGGTATGTACTAGTACTGTACTTGGTTACACTTACCAACTGGGTAGCCACTTGCAGGAGCACCACCTGGATAACCACCTGGGTACCCTCCTAAGAAGAAAAAAGAACTCAACTGACTGACTGACTGACCTGACCGACCGACCGACCGACCGACCGACCGACCGACCGACCGACCGACCGACCGACCGACTAACTGACCAACCAACCAACCAACAGACAGACTGACTGACCAACCAACCAACCAACCAAAAGACTGACAAACCAACCAACTGACTGACTGACTGACCGACGGACTGACCGACCGACCAACTGACTGACCAACCAACCAACCGACCAACCAACCAACCAACCAACAAACCAACCAACCAACCAACAAACCAACCAACCAACCAACCAACCAACCAACCAACCAACCAACCAACCAACCAACCAACAGACTGACCAACTGACTGGCTGGCTGACCAACTGACTGGCTGGCTGGCTGACTGGCTGACTGGCTGACTGGCTGACTGGCTGACTGGCTGACTGGCTGACTGGCTGACTGGCTGACTGGCTGGCTGACTGGCTGACTGGCTGACTGGCTGACTGGCTGACTGGCTGACTGGCTGGCTGGCTGGCTGGCTGGCTGGCTGGCTGGCTGGCTGGCTGGCTGGCTGGCTGGCTGGCTGGCTGACTGACTGGTCAACCGACCAACTGGCTGACCGACCAATCAACCGACCAACCGATCAACCGACCGACTGACCAACCGACCGACCAACTGACTGACCGACTGAAAGACTGACTGACTGACTGACTGATAGACAGACACACAGACAAACAATAAAATCAGCCAAAATTCTCAACTCTTGGAGCTTGGGTGTATGTACCAAACAAAGTGTTCTTACCTGGAGCTCCAGGAAAGCCAGGTTGTGGAGCTGGATAACCCCCAGTAGGAGGGTAACCAGGGGTTGCAGAGGGATAACCAGGGGCTGCAGAGGGATAACCAGGGGCTGCAGAGGGATAACCAGGAGCAGCTGGGGGATAACCAGGGCCAGCTGGTGGGTAGCCACCATACTGAAAAAAAAAATTTGATATTTTCTTTTTTTAATACCTGAAGTGTCTCAATATTTACAGTATACATGCAGGTGTAGGTACTTAGAGATACTCACAGGATCAGCAGGTGGATAGCCTGTAGGTGGGTAACCACCAGGGGGGTAACCTCCACCAGGATAAGCCATGCTAAATAATCTGATATAAAAATTACATACAATGAGATTATTAATATTAAGAAGGGGCTGTGCCCTGAAACATAATGTTTATGTTTAAATAAAGTCATATATATAAAATATTGTTGAAAAAGTAGAGGGGGGGGGGCTGACACACACACACCCCCCTCCCCCGTTTCAACTTCCGCTTTCCCTATGGTATTTCAGACAGAATTGGCATTGGAGTTCAGTGTTGGAGTTCTGGATTATACTAGAATTCGAAATGCCATGCAAAAAAACAACACATTTTCAGCTTGTTTCAAACATTAAACTCATCAGTGCATAATTCGAACCTTTCCAAGCATTTTACTCATTAAATATGTGATGTTTCAAACCGGAGGTGAAACAACAGTGTCAGAAATGTGTCTGAAATGACATGTGTTTGTTTTATTTTTGTGCTCAAAATCTCACTGAATTATGAAGGATAAATTTACAGTAGCAGTGTTTCAGTTTCACAATGTTTTTATTGTTATGATGCGATGTGATGTGAGAACTATCCAAGGCTGTTGTTTTGCTTTGTAATGAACCAAAACATGCTGTGAAGAACTTATTCGAAGGCACTCAGTGGTTACTTTGCATCGCAATATTGGAGTTTTTATGTTTGTTTTGGATCGCATATTTCAAAAAGTGCACTGCAATTTGCAAATTGCGATATGTTAATTCAAACCCTGTACACACACACACACACACACACACACACACACACACACACACATATATATATATATATACAATGTATATATATATATATATATATATATATATATATATATATGCATATATATATATATGTTCTAAGGATTTAGGGTGAAGGAAAATTCGAGTGTAGAATAGAATATATACATTTTAAGACCAAACCGGGAGCAGTTGCGAAAAATGCAACTACACAGGCCCTCCGGTAGTTGCATTTTTCGCAACTGCTCCCGGTTTGGTCTTAAAATGTATATATTCTACACTCGAATTTTCCTTCACCCTAAATCCTTAGAACATGCTATGCAATCGAGTGAAATGCCCAATATCATTCTCTATATATATATACATATATATATATATTATATATTATATATATATATATATATATATATATATATATATATATATATATATATATGTATATATATGTATATATATATATATATATATATATATATATATATATATATATATATATATATTAACCCAATCAGATATATAGGTGACATGTTGTAATTGGTGTATAAACAATACATATTGCCATGAAAGTTTATTTTGTACACAAAGATAAAACTATTTCTGCTATCTTTGCCAGAAATATCTCACATAAATCTTGACATTACCATGGGATCAATCCATGAAAAACAATCATGGCCCTTAAAAGGCAATATATTCAATATTTACACCTTAGTATATATCAACGAAATATCAGAAATATTATCTTCAGATAATTGATGAGAGAGAGCAGTTTGGCAAATGCCAAAGCACGCTAGAAAACATGGTTAAACTTTTTAATTTAAAGGGATCCTACATTTTATATTACATTTTCCACAAGCTACAACACAAAGGAAAACAACATCAACAAATATAAACCAGAAAAAGACAAAAAAATACCACACAATTAAAATTTAAACGTTACCTTCTGAATAGACGAACTTGCAATGTCACAGCTACGCTTCCTTCCACCCAAACAAGTTGATGATCAGGGGGGTGGGTAGTTTAATAACATAGTCTTTGAGATTTAATACAGAAACAAATTAATATTCAAAATTACAATTATTTATACAAAAAACAAATTGTATTGATAAATAAGATATTTTTAAAATTATTTTTTTCAAAAAAAATATAAAATACATTGGGGGGAAATAGAAATTTATCTTCTTAAACAAAGACATTAATGGTTGTCACCCCCCGGGTTAGGAATACGATGTTGCAACACCCAGCCAAAATAGGATGTTCCTTCCAAATAAGGAGTGTACGTCATAGGGGGTGGTTTGGATTAGATAAGATTGACTGAAGTAGGTTGACGCGTCGGAAAGGATCGGATATTTCCGACGACAATTGAGCGAAAAATAGACGTAAATAAGTCTCTGGAAAACTTAAATAAATATTTAAAGCAGACAAAAAGATACTTAAGGAAGACACAAATTATTTTTATTTTTATCTAATGTTTTTTCATTTGTTAAAAAGCAAAGAAATTAAAATTTTAAAATTACCGAAGCATTTACGAAGTTAATTTATCGTTTAGTGATCGGAAACCTCGTCTACCCCACGCAATGTTACAGTAAGTAGTCAAACAAGCCACTTCTGGCGGCTACCATTTCCAAACTCGACAGGATTCGGCGAAAGAGGCAAGGATTTAACGCGTATATCTTTGTCAGATTTCGCCATTTCTTCCCCCAAACTACCTTGCTCGAAGCCTTTTGATACCGTGTTGTATTTAAGTGAGTTTTTCTGAACGAAATCTCAGATGGAGGAAAAAACGACATCGAAAGACCTAGATGCGTGGATTGAACAATTGAACGATTGCAAACAGTTGTCTGAACCTATGGTTAAAACCTTATGTGAAAAGGTAGGACTTTAGGAACCAGCCTTTGAACTCGTTTTCCCTTCTTCCTTTAGCATAGTAACTCCTCTTTCGTTAAAGCTTAAATCTACCCAAAATATCCATGGTTTTATAAACGAAATTGAGGAAATTCAAACGTCTCTCAGAGTTAGAACTTTGCTCTTGGAATTTAAACATGTGTGACGCACTCTCGTAATTTTATAATAAAATGAATAAATCTAGTTCGATCTTTCAAACTCTATTATTTCCTAGTAGTGGTGTATCCATTTTAAAAGATTTGAACGCTCGTTGGCTTTATAATAAATTGGAAACTGTAAAAATTTGATGTTGCATGCAAATGATGAAAAAAGATGGCGTCATTATTGTAAATGCTATAAAATATATGTTGCTTGTTTGTTGATAGTTAGTGCTGTGGGTAATGTTTTTAGCAGCTGAAGATATCTTTGCTAGTATTTCAATTTGCTTTAAGGGATTTTGAAAGAGAAGCTTAGAAAACTGCCCTGTCATATGAGAACTCCAGCATTGTAATTATTAACAAATAGATTACATTTTTTTGTGTGTGTACTGTAATGGATCACAGTTGACATATCACCGCATGTAAAGAACAAAAAAGTATGACATGAGATGAAGTTGAGTGGTGTTGGCTGTTGTTCTTTACATATTGTGATGTCTTCTGTGACCTATTACAGTACACGCGCATGGAAAAATGTAGGTTTATTGCGTTCAACGAAGGAGAACGCTTCCTAATCGTGTCGATTCGAGATTTGCGATGTAACATTTGCCTCGTTCTGGTTTGAATAATTATGTGAATATATAATTATGTCATCATAGCGACTCGAAGACCTCGAACACACATCGCTAATCTGTGATTACTTCTAGTTGTAGGATTTTGGGGGGTATGAAAAAGGAAAAACATGTTTGTTGACGTGGATTTGACGCCATCTGTGTGTGTATCATTTAATGGATCACAGTCATGTTATTGTCTTTTATACAATACCCTGGTTGCTATGCGTATTTTCATTGGTTGTTGCCCATGATCTATTTAAGAAATAGAAAACATGGTGAATAATGGTGTATCCTACACTGTAATGATGGTTTATTGAATGGCGTGGGCCTTGCCATGTTTCCATAAAGTTATAGAAACACAGCTTTCAACCAATCGCTGTGCTTGTTTTCAAAATGTTATTTTATAATAGATGATAGACACATGGACACATCAGATCACATCAGCTGACTTGCTTTTTTCCTTCTTCTTGCCTTTTTGATAAAACCTTTTAAATTTTTGTATTCTGTAAAACAACTGGATTCCATTTTTTTGTTGTCTGTTCAGTTATAGATGCACAGAAGACGTAACAACGTGGTAAGAACATCAGTGACCCACTCAGCTGTGTCTTGTGGGCCACTTTTTTGTTCTTACCATGTTGTGACATCATCTGTGCATCTATAACTGAACAGACAATGGTAAAATGGAATCTATTTGTTAAATGGGTCATTCCGGAAAACATCCACACCTCCTCCACGGAGGAAATCTGAAGTTGACCTCCTCCCCCCTTCAGACGTCCTAGTACATTGTACTATTATCAGAAGTAGATTTACCCCCTTCCCCTCCCCGGATGGCACAAATTTCTTCTGTGGGGGAGGTATGGATCTTTTCTGGAATGACCCAATACAGGATAATCCCTTTGTACTTTTTAGGCCAAAGAAATTTTATCCAAAGAATCAAATGTCCAAGAAATGAAATGTCCTGTTACAGTTTGTGGTGATGTGCATGGCCAGTTCCATGACCTAATGGAGTTATTTCGCATTGGAGGCAAATCTCCAGATACAAATTATCTTTTCATGGGGGATTATGTTGATCGAGGCTATTACTCAGTTGAAACAGTAACACTTCTAGTTGCACTAAAGGTAAGTGGACAAGATTTATGGCTGGGATTTTAAAGGTCTGCAACATTTGATTTTCTTCTCTGATGGAACATGTCTTTATCTAGGTACGCTTCCCTCACAGAATTACTATTCTACGAGGCAATCATGAAAGTAGACAGATCACTCAAGTTTATGGCTTTTATGACGAGTGTTTAAGAAAATATGGAAATGCCAATGTTTGGAAATATTTTACAGATTTATTTGATTACCTACCTCTTACAGCATTGGTTGATAGCCAAGTGAGTTTTGCAAATTAATCAAGGGGGAGAGATGAATATACTGGAGGGGTAGGTGTGAAGGAATGGATGGGGGAAGAAGAGGAAAGAAGAGGGGTGGAAGAGGGAAGGAAGGAAGGAAGGGAGGGAGGGAGGGAGGAAGGAGGGAGGGAGGGAGGGAAGAAAGGAGGGAGGGAGGGAGGGAGAGAAGGAAGGAAAGAGGGAAGGGAGGGAGGGAGGGATGGAGGGAGGGAGGGATGGATGGATGGATGGATAGGAAGGAAGGAAGGAAGGAAGGAAGGAAGGAAGGAAGGAAGGAAGGAGGGAAGGAAAGAAGGAGGGAAGGGAGGGAGGGAGGCAGGCAGGGATGGATGGATGGATGGGAAGGAAGGTCAGATGGAAGGAAGGAAGGAAGGAAGGAAGGAAGCAAGCTGGTATCTACTCCATGATTTAAACATATCACCGCTACCAGTTGGTAGTTATTGATGTTAACCATGATAGAATTCTGCAATAATGAGAGTAACCCAGCATTTTTTCTTTTGTATATTATGTCTTTTGAGATATGAATATACTGGAGGGGTAGGTATGAGGAAGGTATGGAAAGGGGAAAGAAGAGAAAGGAAGAGGGGTGGAAGGGGAAAAGAAGGAATAAAGAAAGGAAGGGGGGAGGGAGGGAGGGAGGGAGGAAGGAAGGAAGGAAGGAAGGAAGGAAGGAAGGAAGGAAGGAAGGAAGGAAGGAAGGAAGGAAGGAAGGAAGGAAGGAAGGAAGGAAGGAGGGAGGGAGGGAGGGAGGGAGGGAAGGAGGGAGGGTGGAAGGAAGGAAGGAAGGAAGGAAGGAAGGAAGGAGGGAGGGAGGGAGGGAGGGAGGGAAGGAAGGAAAGAAGGAAGGAGGAGGAAGAGAAGGAGGGAGAGAAGGAGGGAGGGTGGAAGGAAGGAAGGAAGGAAGGAAGGGAGGGAGGGAGGATGGATGGAAGGAAGGAAGGAGGGAAGGAAGGAGGGAAGGAGGGAGGGAGGAGGTAGGTAGGGAGGGAAGCAGGGAGGGAGGGAAGGAGGGAGGAAGGGAGGGAGGGAGAAAGGAATGAATAAATGAATTAATGAGGAAAGTAAGGAAGGGAGAAAGGGAAGAAAGAAGGGAAAAGGAAGAAAAGGAAGCACTGTACAGCATACATGATTACTTTTGTGATAAGTGCAAACTAGTTGATGATTTGTTTACATGTATTTAATTTTAGATATTTTGTCTCCATGGAGGTCTTTCTCCGTCTATTGACACTCTGGATCATATACGAGCATTAGATAGGATACAGGAAGTTCCTCATGAGGTGAGACTTTTGAAGTAACATGACCCTTGATAACTATGGTAAATCTACTTGTGATAGATGACTTTTTAGAGACTAGATTTCATTATACATATTGGTATCTGTAAATATTAGACTAGCATTAACTTCAAGTAAGATTGAACTCCTGCTGTTGAGAAAAGCATTATTAGGGGTATTGGTGGCACAGTGGTTAGCGCACATTCCTTTCACCTGTGCTACCCGGATTCAGTTCCTGCTCTCAGCAGTTATCTGATTAAAATTTCACCTTGGCCGCATGTGAGAAGAGTGCTTCCAGTTTGACTCTACCAAACATCACAGGTTTCCTCCGGGTACTCCGGTTTCCTCCTGTAGAAACACTTGTCCAATGAGGGATGGCCCTTACTGGACCTCTAGGGAGAACAGTCTTTATTTAACTGATAGAGCTATCCAGTATAAATAAGATTAGTTTAGGGAAATTACAAGTTTTCTGATTTTTTTGTCTTTCTAGGGTCCTATGTGTGATCTGTTATGGAGTGATCCTGATGATCGTGGTGGTTGGGGCATTTCTCCTCGTGGTGCTGGATACACATTTGGTCAAGATATCTCTGAACAATTTAATCATACAAATGGACTAACCCTTGTCTCGAGGGCCCATCAACTCGTCATGGAGGTATGACACCCAACTGAATTGATTTCAAAATGTAAACATACTAATCGTAATTTTAAATAAAACCACTAAGCTATAAATATGAAAATAATACTCAATTTTTGTATGCTTTTTTTTTAATTAGGGTTATAATTGGTGTCATGATCGGAATGTTGTAACAATATTTAGTGCACCTAATTACTGTTATCGCTGTGGCAACCAAGCTGCCATCATGGAACTGGATGATTCGCTCAAATATTCCTTGTAAGTTATAATGGCTAGCTTTGTACAGTACTGCTTAGAAATAACCTAACAAAAACTGAGGTCAAACCTAGGTTTAACCTCAGCTTAATCATAATATAACTCTCAGCTTAATCATAATATAACTCTGTTCAGTGTTAGTTAAACTGTCTCTAAATCACTATGAATTAAAATATGGACTGTTTTCTGTATTACTAGATAATTTTATTGTGCTTTACTAAAGTTTATTACCATTTCTATCATTGTTTAATTTAACCCCAACGTCAACCACACTGTTACAGTAGGTTATTTCTGAGCGGTACTGTATGTTGTCTGTTTTTGGTATTTATCTCTAACTTCTGCTGGTATCTACTCAATGATTTAAACATATCACAGCTACCCGTTGGTAGTTATTGATGTTAACCATGATATAATTCTGCAATAATGAGGGTAACCCAGCATTTTTTGTACTTTATGACTTGTAGTTTTCAAAATGCTTATGTGCTGTATTAATACTTAAGTTCTTTTCATAATTTTTAGCCTACAGTTTGACCCAGCACCAAGACGAGGCGAGCCTCACGTCACAAGGCGTACCCCCGACTACTTCTTGTAGTAGAATCCAGTTGTGAAGTTTAGCATTGAATACGCTCAAGACAATAACAAGAACTCTGATAGAAAGAATTTTCCAATTTAAACATGGACAAGAAATTTAACAGTTGCGATCTATCTATTTGAAACAATTTAGTCTCTTCAACAGAATATTCCACTACAATTAACAAATTGTAATGATTTTTTCATAGACACCATTTGCAAGTAAAGGTGCTAATTTATTTGACAAATGTCAAGTATTTGACATCGCTTGGCATTGTTTACAGTAACTCTATTATTATGTTTGACCTTAGATAAACTCAATAATAGAGGCTAATTACTGGCAGTTTGTTTTGTTTTGTGTATATAACATTATAAACCAAGTTTTAACCTGCTGTATTGTTGTTGAAAAGTTATTGTTTTCTATGGGTTTTAAAGGATATTGGCAATAAAAATAAAGTTTATCTCATTTGAAAGAACTCGTCAAATGGTATAAGAAGACCTTTTACAATTTTTCCGTATCTGTTTTGGTTTTGGAAATATTTTGACTGAAGAAAGCGTGCTGTCCACCATCTTGGAATTATTTTCGATATGCAAAATTATGCATGTGATGATATAACCAGGGTAAAGTGAAATTTTTATCTTGCCAACCTTATGAGATGAGAAGCTCGATTTTTTGTTGCGCTATTTCTGTTTTAAATTGACCCACAACATTTGAAAAGCCTTCCTTGGAAATCTGGTCACGCATGGAGTTTCATCAGGTTTATCCTGGTGTGACGTCACCAATTTCCTAGTTAATTAGACCCGATATTACAACAAGATGGTGGACAGCATGCTGTCTTTGGTCGAAATATTTCCAAAACCAAAACAAATATGGAAAAATTGTAAAAGGTCTTCTTATGCCATTTGACGAGTTCTTTCAAATGAGACAAACTTATTTTTTATTGCCAATGTCCTTTAACTCATTCCTGTTCGAGGGCTTTCCAAGAGGTGAATAAAATCTGGCATTAGCCAGAATATAATACTGAAAAACAATTTAGATGGGAAAGAGTTTAATTGGCTTTCAACAATGTGCCATCATTGTTATGTGAGTAGTCAATGTTTTGTACATACTATGGTGATGCATCCCTTTCTGAAGATTTTTTAATATATTTACTACAGTTATAAACATTCACTTTTCCTTCAGCAGTGTATATACCAGTATGTGAAAAAGAAGAATTTCAAATATAAAGTTGGATCACTGCTGTAGAGAAAAGTTTTCTGACTGCCCCAACCGGGAATCGAACCCAAAGTCTCTTGGTTTAATGTAGCAGCACTCTACCACAGTGCTATTGGGATTCCTGGCTGAGTCAGTCAGGAATATCAATGCCTCAGCTGGGAATCCCAATAGCTCAGTGATAGATCACTGGTACGTTAAACCAGAGACTTTGGGTTTGATTCCCCAGTTGGGGCAGTTAGTTCTCCTTCCCCCCTTGCATTCATGCTCCAATATAATGCTAAATCTCTAACAGAATTTTTTTGGAATTGTGTACCCTTGTATCACTATTTTTTTCTACAACAAAAGTCAAAAAATTCATTTTGGAAAATTAAATAATTATACCCAAGAGCCAATTATAAATACTGTAAATTTAACTTTTTTAAAAAAAGTTTTCAAAGCTTGGAAATTAGAAATTTTAAAATTAAAATGAAATATATAAATAAATAAATACCGTTAATATTATTCTTAATTATTCCTATTAATAATATTAATTATTATTTAATTAAATTACTGTTAATATTTGCTACATTTTAAATATTTTGGATTTAAAGGGAACCTCGTTCCCAGGTCCCCAGGGTGTTTTCATAAAGAAACTGTCATGGCCGCTATTGAGTTGTCGTTTCAATAGTGCGAAATAAAGTTTATTTAATAAAGAATGGACGTGTTCTATCAGCTCTAAAGCTTCACAAATGAAGAATCTCTCTTTTCTGCGTTCTTCACAACATGCCCAATTCATTCACAAGTACTGCCGTATCTTTTTAGTTGACGGATGTAATTTTGATATGTGTGGTCGTTTACATTTGGTACACCGTTTGTGAGTACAACTTCTGTACAACACTGCCGCGAAAATCAAGGACAAACATTATGGCTTTCGGAGATTCAATGACCAGAGGTTTCGTGCAGGGAAAACTGTATTATCCTTACTCAAAGAGCCTTGAAAAAACACTAAACAGACTACATTCCGGCAAGTCTGTTTTTGTTGTTGATAATGAAGGATTGAATGGTGATACAGTGATTGGGAATTCAAAAACACGTCTCCGCATTGCCCTTGGAAAAAAGAAATACGAATGGGTGATTATATTCTTTGGTACGAATGATTTATGGAAGCATAGATACAGAAATGATGACAGTACAATACCGGATGAATTTGATCCTGTTGGTGTTGAAAAAGTATTCAAAAGTTTAAAAAATCTGTGTGAGTTGGCCCTTGAAGAAGGCAGAATGTTAATATTGGGAACAGTCACTGCGAGACAATGTGAAGATGATGATTTTTACATGATGGTTTGTGATATGTTTTCTAAAAATCGTCAGTTATTGAATGAGAAGATAAGGTCGTATGTGGTAAGTTCTGGTGCCAAGATGATACTCCTGGTTGACTTTGATAAACATTTAAATTACAAAGAAATGGGTCAAGTGAAACGTAAGGAATATTGGCAAGATAATGTCCATCTGACAGAAACTGGTTATGAATTTATGGCTAAGCTGATCTACAAGAAGATGCAACCATATTTACCAGCCATGGTAAGACAGCCCGACACATGGAGAAACATCACAGCAAGAGGGTAGAGGCATTGATTGATATAAACACAGGTTAGACAGTATATATATCACACTGGAAAGTTTGTAAAATGCACAATGGAGATTCATATATTTCTTTATATATATGGGCAATTGTCAGCTTGAAACTGTGCATGCAGAGATGTCTGTTGCGTGGTTAAAAGTTTACAGTCTGGTATACGTATTTACAGTTGATTTCACATTACTTTACCGCCATGTGTTGCGAAGTTCGTTGGGAAGTTCAGATATTTGTTTGGAAGTTCAGAATTACGCTGCCAAGGTTGAAAAATTATCCAATGAGAATGAGTTTTGATCCAAAGTTCACAATTTGATTGGATAATTTTCAACCTTGGCAACGTAATTCTGAACTTCTGAACGAATATCTGAACTTCCCAACGAACTTCGCAACACACGGCGGTAAAGTGTGTGAAATCAACTGTAAAGAGATGCGATATTTAAGAGATACGATACTCTAATCTTAAAGTACTGCTTTTATAATTAGATAGTACCAGTACTGTATAGCCATAAAATGGCTTCTGATAAGAATTAAATTATTTTTTCATCATATCTTTTAATATGGAGTTAAAAATAACATCTATATTAAATGAATGAATATTTCATGAGGGTTTTTATGGTGCATGATAGTTTGTGTATCGAGAAATGGACAAACCTTTCCACAATGCACTTGAGCTTTGGAACTTTATGATTCCCATAGAAAGTGCAAAAGTGATCATGAAATTCACAAGGACCTAGAATGCAAAGGGACCTAGAATGCATTAAGACCTGGAATGTACTGGAACCCAGAATGCACTGGGATCCTAGAATGCATTGACACCCAGAATGCACTGTGGTCCTAGAATGCATTGGCACCCAGATTGCACTAGGATCCTAGAATGCATTGGCACCCAGAATGCACTGGGATCCTAGAATGCATATGAATATGCATTGGCACCCAGAATATGCATTGGCACCCAGTGCATATTCTGGGTCCCAATGCATATTCTGGGACCCCGAATATTCACTGGGACCCAGAATATGCATTGGGACCCAGAATGCACTGGGACCCAGAATATGCATTGGGACTCGGAATGCATATCGACCCAGAATGCATTGGGACTCGGAATGCATATGGACCCAGAATGCATTGGGACCCAGAATGCACTGGGACCCAGAATGCATTGGCACCCAGAATGCATTGGCACCCAGAATGCACTGGGACCCAGAATATGCATTGGGACCCAGAATGCATTGGAACCCAGAATGCACTGGGACCCAGAATGCATTGGCACCCAGAATGCATTGGCACCCAGAATGCACTGGGACCCAGAATATGCATTGGGACCCAGAATGCATTGGAACCCAGAATGCATTGGACATGGTTTCATCCAACTTAATTAATCAGGTAATTATATATCAGATAGCTAGAGATTGACTGTTTACATTTCATCTATACTGCATGTACATTGAACTCAACTACATGCAAATCATCTTAGTCCATACAGTAGTTCAATTGCAATGGTTAGAGCATCTCACCAGTGATCAGTGTGAATAAAATCGCTTGATGAACATTTACACATAATTAGAGAGTACTGAGCAATTTGCGGTGCCCTGATGAGTTGCGCAACGTTGCAATTAATTAGCTTTCAGACAACTTTATATTCTGCCTGCGCGTTCGTTCGTTCGTTCGTTCGTTCGTTCGTTCGTTCGTTCGTTCGTTCGTTCGTTCGTTCGTTCGTTCGTTCGTTCGTTCGTTCGTTCGTTCGTTCGTTCGTTCGTTCGTTCGTCCGTCCGTCCGTCCGTCCGTGCGTGCAGAACTAACTAGTTCACTAGCAAAAAGAACGGGCAAGCGATTTGCGCAATGACGGCTTTTTTGCGACGTTCTTGGCGAGTCTTTCGGGCAACTTTATTTTCTGCCTGCGCGTTCGTGCGTTCGCGTGCATGCGCCGTGCGCGCGTTCGTGCATTCGTGCGGAATCCTGTGCGGAATTAATAGCGAGCGACGTTTTTGACTTGGATTTTTTTAACGCGACGATTTTGACGCCAAAGAAGGCACCGCCTTTAGCACTTGCCCAATTCCAAGAAAAAAAGAAGACACAATTCCAAGAAAAAAAGAAGACACAATTCCAAGAAAAAAAGAAGACACAATTCCAAGAAAAAAAGAAGACGCAATTCCAAGAAAAAAAGAAGACGCAATTCCAAGAAAAAAAGAAGACACGTGCATTGTAACATTAGGATATGTAGGCCACATGAAATACCAGAGGTTAATTCCATTAATGATGCCTGGAGAGTGGCGATTGAGTGTTTGGTAATGAAATCTGCACTTGAGAATTAAAAACTCTACGTGATCAAAACAAGTGTCAGCACTCAGCACTACATGTTGTAATGAATAAAAACGAAAAAAATATCCATGTATCCTAGCAATAATAGTAAAAAGACAAGAAACCTGCTGGAGTAGCCGGCATATTTAGGAATATTTTGGCAAACCCGCGTGGCATTTTTCATCAATTCTTCCAGAACAGTAATAGTGTTATTTCCTCTAGATCAAAGTCTAAAACCACTAGAATGTCTGAAACGTATAAGTACATTACAAAGTAGTGTTCTGCGTAGGCAGTGTTGAAATACAAATCGAAATATAATAAGGTTTGAGTAGTGCCGAAAATATTGAATGTAACAGAGTGCAATACAATTCCAAAAACTTGGTCTGACATTATGTCAGACCAACCCAGGTTTTGGTCGGACATGATCGGACACTAATTATTTTTGAATTCAATGGAGAATATTTTTTCAGATTTTAATTTAGCAACTTAAAAGAAAAGTAAATAAAACTTAAATAGAAGAAAAGTTGCACTCTGGCTTGTACAATACATTGTAACAACCTCACTGGCACAACCGTATGCACAATGGTCAATAGAACAACAACTTAGTCACAGTATAAATATAAAATACTTATCCTAATACATGACAAAAAATATTAACATGTATTACTAATTTACTATATAACATAATATAAGTTCAGTACTAAGTACTTACTTAAGCAGATTATACGGACAGTTTGAGAAATTAGCTTCGAAGTTTAAAAACAAGCGAATAAGCGATATTTCGCACTTAATGACTCAAAACAGAGTGCGCTAGAAAAGGCTGGCAGCTGGCTCAATGCGGGAAAACATCTTCCCTTGCACGTGTAACCGATTACGTTTTGGTTTTGCGAGAATGAGGGAGAAATTACTGCGGCCAAATGGTTGGCCAAAATGTCCGTGCATAGCAATCAGTGGACGGCCATATCCGCGTTTTGCGCGGAATATGGCCAGTGGCCGACCGCGTTATATTGCACTCTGGAACGTAGTCTCTGTCTGATAAAGGGCCTTTGCTCTTGCATTAAGTGTATACCTTCTTAATTTAAAACTTTTCATAATTCTCTCTTTTTTTACTTTGTAACTGAACATGAACCTGTTTAATCGAGTGAAATACCAAATATTTTTTTTAACAAACCCAACATTATTTCGACATTACAGTCTTACAGAACTCGTTTTCTATAAACTCTTAGCAATTATATTAGCAATTATAGTCTCCGTTTAGCCCAGTGGTCAGTACACTCCACCGTTTAGGCCTAGGGGCAAATCACTCTGAGAAAGTGTACGTGATAAAAAAATCATGTGATTTTTTCCCATGATTTTTTGGTGATTTTTTTATTTTCTTGGTGATTTTTTTATTTTTTTGGTGATTTTTTTATTTTTTTGGTGATTTTTAAATTTTTATTGTGATTTTTTTCCCGTGATTTTTTCCCGTGATTTTTTTGATTTTTGTCGCGATTTCTTTCATGATTTTTTTATTTTTCCATGATTTTTTATTTTTTTTGCGATTTTGTGATTTTTTCATGATTTTTTGATTTTTTCAAGATTTTTTTATTCTTTTTTGATTTTTTGATTTTTTTTGTGAGTTTTTGATTTATCTACCCGTGACTTTTTTGGAATGTTTCGTGGTTTCTTCATGATTTTTTTATTTTATTGTGATTTTTGGGGGGGGTTTTTGTGCGATTTTTTTATTTTTTTGTGATATTTTGACTTTTTTGTGATTTTTTTATTTTTGTGATTTTCTGAAGGTGTACGTGATTTAAATCAGTTATTTACCCCTCAGTTTAGGGGTGTTTAGTGGCACAGTGGACCGTGGTTAGCGCACGTGCCTTACACCTCTGCGACCCGGGTTAGATACCTGCGCAGTTCAGTTATCTGATTAAAATGATTTCAATCGAAATATAGTAAGGTTAGATATACTGTCGAAACAGAGAACGTTGGAGTCTAACGTTTCGAGCGAAGGCCCTTCGTCAGAAAGAAACGTTTCTCTCTGACGAAGGGCCTTCGCTCGAAACGTTAGACTCCTACGTTCTCTGTTTCGGCAGTATATCAAACCTTACTATATTTCGATTGTTGTTTCTACACTGCCTACGCAGCACGCTACTTTTATTACACTAAAATGATTTCACCTTGGCCACATGTGAGAAGAGTGCTTCGAGTTCGACTCAACCAAACACCACAGGTTTCCTCCTGCTACTCTGGTTTCATCCTACGCTCGACTCCCACGTTCTTTGTTTCGACAGTATATCGTAGTCAGAACCTGATCTTTTCGATGCGATAACAACCCTCACTGACCTTGTTTTCTTTTCATTAACTCCTAATTACTAACAGGATAATTATTATCTGCTCTGGAATATCAATAATCAATCTAATTGTTGACTTAGAACGTCTTAAAGGTGGTGAACTGTCGAGAAGTTACACAACGAAATGCCAAAGTATTTGACCATTTCTAAAAGGGCTTTGGATATACATATTGATTTGAATCAGATATACATTTACGATCTGCCAAATTAGAGTTATTGTGATTAATGGAAGCTCAAACGTTGATAAATGATAGCTCGAGAAATGTCGAATAATTTTTTTGCGAATAGCGAACTGGATAATTTGAAGATGGTAGTATATTTCTCTGATGAGGGGCATTGGCTTGAAACGTCAGTAATTCGTTCTCTAACACACTGCCTACACAGCACTCTGCTTTTATAGTACTCTGATGAAGGACTTTGGTTTAAAACGTCAGGCATTTCATTCTCTAAAATCTCACTGACAGTTCACCATCTTTAAGCTAATTTCCTATTTATCGTAACACACTGTCTACACAACACTAGTACTCTGCTTTTATATTACTCTGATGAAGGACTTTGGCTTGAAACGTCAGTATTTCATTCTCTAAAATCTCGACAGTTCACCATCTCTAGGATTTTCTATACATCGTAACAGACTGCCTACACAGCACTCTGCTTTTATATTACTCTGATGAAGGACTTTGGCTTGAAACGTCAGTATTTCGTTCTCTAAAATCTCGACAGTTCGCCATCTTTAAGATTTTCTTTCCATCGTAACACACTGCCTACACAGCACTCTACTTTTTTTATATTACTCTGATGAAGGACTTTGGCTTGAAACGTCAGTATTTCATTCTCTAAAATCTCGACAGTTCGCCATCTTTAGGATTTTCTATTCATCGTAACACACTGCCTACACAACACTCTGCTTTTATATTACTCTGATGAAGGACTTTGGCTTGAAACGTCAGTATTTCATTCTCTAAATCTCAACAGTTCACCATCTTTAGGATTTTCTATACATCGTAACACACTGCCTATAGCACTCTTCTTTCATATTTCTCCATGATTTACTTTGATGAAGGGCTTTGGCTTAAAACGTCAGTATTTCATTCTCCAAAATCTCGACAGTTCACCTCTTGGGGCTATCCCAGAGGTGAATAAAATCGTCTGGCGTTAGCCAGAATAAAATACAAAAGAACGATTCGGACAGGAAAGAGTCAAGCCTTCTTTACATCATAATACAACACAGAACTCTACTTTTGAGGCTGAAATTACGTATACGCATGCCATTTCCACTAAACAGTTCATATGCCGTGTGTTAGTTGTTCTGAAATTTTCTATCCACATATGAGAAACACATTATTGGAGAATTAAAAACATTGACATCCGGTAAAGAAATTTAACGTCAAAATGAACACGACCTATAACGTTTACCTCGTGAGAAAACACAACGTGTGCGGTGGAGATGTTATCAGCTTGGATAATGATCAGATATCCTAAGTGCATAAAAGATGGAGTGAACTGTTGAGATATTTTATTTTTACCAACGAGGTTTCCAGCCGAGATCCTTCATTAGAGTAATAATATAAAAGTAGAGTGCTGTGTAGCCAGTGTGTTACGATGTATAGAAAATCTTAAAGATGGTCAACTGTCGAGATTTTAGAGAACGAAATACTGACATTTCAAGCCAACTTTATTTCAACTTTCTCCACATAAACAATTATACATGTGCAATGGATACATGTTAATTATCTTAACTTATGTAACTATCTCGAAGTTCTTCTCATACTAGAGTTTGTCTTCGTCTTTCACCAGGAAATGACGCTCGTTCAAGATTGTGTAATTTATCGATCTTTTCACATAAAAAGGATGTATTCCGACTGACATCTCTATTTGTTTCTCTATATCGTATATAGTTTATTTGTTTCTTTAAATGCCTATTTGATTTTTAAATAAACATTTCCCGTTTGCGACAACAACAACAACATATGCCATTATGCTCGCCTATAGTATTGCATCCTATCTTTGTCCTTATTTGGGAAGTGCCTCTCTCTATAGGAAGTAATTGTTTAATTAATAGAAGTTAAAAAAAATCTTCCTGCAGTGTTTACACTTCATCGTTTGATTTGAGTTATGTAACTCCGTGATGGGAAATGAATCTGGTTTTAATATGACAGGGAAGGAAATAGCGTAGCTTGAGAGTAGATACATTTAGAGGGTGTGGTCAGTTACATGTACGACAACAAGGAACACTACATCTCGTATGCAATCGCAATCGCTTTATAGGAATCACGCTTATGACTATAAATTTGTAACCTTAACTCTTCATCTGAGCCTCAGTAGTGGCTCAATGGTTAACCAGTTATATAAAGGTTGCAGGTTCGAATTCTGTCTGGGGGAGTAAACGAGCTTGATAAATGTACCAAAGGAATACAATGCGTACACACTCTAACTTACTTTGACGAAAGACTTTGGCTTGAAACATCAGTATTTCGTGCTATAAAATCTCGCGACAGTTCATCATCTTTAAGATTTCTATATACATTGTAACGCACTGTCTACACAGCACTCTACGTTTATATTACTCTGATGAAGAACTTTTCTTTGAAACGTCAGTATTTCGTTCTCTAAAATCTCGTGACAGTTCATCATCTTTAAGATTTTCTATATACATTGTAACACACTGCCTACACGGCATTCTACTTTTATATTATTGTGATGAAGAACTTTGGCTTAAATCGTCAGTATTTCATTCTCTAAAATCTCAACAGTTTACCACCTTTAAGATTTTCTGTACATCGTAACACACTGCCTACACAGCACTCTACTTTTATATTACTCTGATGAAGAACTTTGGCTTAAATCGTCAGTATTTCGCTCTATAAAATCTCGACAGTTCACCATCTTTAAGATTTTCTATACATCGTAACACACTGCCTACACAACACTCTACTTTTATATTACTGAACTTTGGCTTGAATCGTCAGTATTTCGCTCTCTAAAATCTCAACAGTTCACCACCTTTAAGATTTTCTATACCGCATCGTAGCATGCTACTGTGTACCTATATAACACAGCACTCTAAAATTACCCTCAATTTGTTTTTGCTTTATTTTCAAATCCATCCAATGCTGGTGCACATTGTTAACACCATTTATTTAGATTAATGTGAACATCTGTTCGTGTAATTCATCGTAGTTCCCCAGAGACTAGAAGCAAGGAGGATCTCCAACTCTATGGAACATAGTGTAATAAAAGTAGTGTGCTGCGTAGGCAGTGTTGAAACAACAATCGAAATATAGTATAGTAGGTTAATACTGCCGAAACAGAGAACGTGAGTGATCTAACGTTTCGAGCGAAGGCCCTTCGTCAGAGAGAAACGTGGAACTTTGTTTCTCTCTGACGAAGGGCCTTCGCTCGAAACGGTAGACCACTCAAGTTCTCTGTTTCGGCAGTATTAACGTACTATACCATATTTCTATGGAACATACATTGCGCAGATGTTGCGTTCCTCGGCTGGAATCAAGTATCATGATAATATTACAAAATGGGTAGCACATGGAGTTGCGGCCAAGCATTGCTTGATCGCTTCGCTTTAATTTGGAAGTATCTATAATTAAAAGCATCGTTTAATGTATAAACAAAATCTTTTGGCGGTATACTTAGAGATGGAACGATAGCGCATCTACATGCATGCGCAATGTAAACAGTAAACGTTTTTGTGATAGAATTTCCTGATTGCGCGTGGAACTATTAACTTCTGAGGAACACATTTCATGACGAATGAAAACCAACAAATCTGAAGCAATGCCAATGTGTGATTAATACAGTGAAATCTGTTTAATTATACAACTCCTTCTGACGATTTGATGGTAAACTAAATTAACCGTTTATATACTATTTAAAACATGAGCAGCAGTGTTTTATCAGATTTAAAACACGAGGCCGATAGCCGAGTGTTTTAGATCTGATAAAATACGTACTGCGAATGTTTTAAATAACTTCAAAAACGACCCATTTGGTAAGTTCATTGGCGTAGTAAGTTTGAAACGAGTTTGAGAAATAACCTTGTCTAAGCCGAGAAAATCAAAGCTAAAGTTTATGTAAATCAGGAGGTTTCTTTATCAGATATAAAACCACGGACATGTTACTGATTTATTTTGTGTTTTCCTCGTGAATTATTAATGAGTTTTTGAATGATAGCTACTGAAAAACTCTGTCGCTATATCAATCATATCTAAACTGTTCTCTCTAAAGGTCCAGTAAGGACCACCCCTCATCGGTCCAGTGTTACTACAAGAGGAAGCCAGAGGAAACTAAACTAACTTTATTTATACTGAATAACCCTATCAGTCATATCTAAACTGTTCTCCCTAGATGTTCAGTAAAGACCATCCTTCATTGGTCCAGTGCTATACTACAAGAGGAAACCACAGGAAACTAAACTAACTTTATTTATACTGGATAACCCTATCAGTCATATCTAAACTGTTCTACCTATAGAGGTCCAGTAAGGACCATCCTTCATGGGTCCAGTGTTACTACAGGAGGAAACTAGAGTAAACTAAACTAACTTTATTTATACTGGATAACCCTATCAGTCATATCTAAACTGTTCTCTCTAGAGGTCCAGAAAGGACCATCCCTCATTGATCTAGTGTTACTACAAGAGGAAGCCAGAGGAAACTAAACTGTCTTTATTTATACTGGATAACCCTGTCAGTTATGTATAAACTGTTCTCCCTAGATGTCCAGTAAAGACCATCCCTCACTGGTCCAGTGTTACTACAGGAGGAAACCGGAGGAAACTAAACTAACTTTATTTATATTGGATAACCCTATCAGTCATATCTAAACTGTTCTCTCAAGAGATGCAGTAAGAGCCATCCTTCATCGGTCCGGTGTTACTACAGTAGGAAACCAGAGTAAACTAAACTGGGTTTTTTTGGAGATCCAGTAATTGGGGTCATTCCCCATTCATTCAGTGTTACTACAGGAGGATACCGGAGTACACGGAGGAAACCTGTGGTGTTTGGTAGAGTCAAACTGCATGGAAGCAATCTTCTCACTCTTCTCACATGTGACCGAGGTGAAATTTTACTTAGATAATTGCACCGAGGAATCGAGCCCAGAAATGAAAGACAGACACGTGCGTTATAACCACTGACTAAAGGATAAAGGACTGGGTGGCTAATCATCCTTGCTTGCAGCCAGTGGCTGAATTGCGAAGGACGCAGATCAACGTGGCCGTGTCGAGGCATATCAAAGGCGCTCGAAGCAGCCGCCAACGACACAGTTCAGACCACGGATCACAGCTAAGATGTTAGGGGTTGATTTTACGGAGGGAGGAAAACTGGAGAACCCAGCGAAAAACCCTCGAAGTACAGGAGAGATCAACTACAACTCTACTCACATGAGTCCAAGCTCGACAACGGGGTCATTCCCAAGCGGTCACCCATCCAAGTACTAACGCCGTCTAACCGGGCTTAACTTTTTGGTGAGAGGCAGCGCGCTAACAGCACACGCCACCCGTGCTCTACGAACAGCCTATTAGAGAGACATCTTAAAAATGGTGTCGGTGAAGAGAATGTGCTGCTGTAATTACAATTATATCTTATACTGTCTCTGCATGATGTACCTCAAATCATAGTGACATAATGTGTCACAGCATAGCAGTGAGTGAATACAAATGAATTAGGTACACTGCTGGTATATGCCAGTTGAGAGTTTGACGTCATTCAGTCGACACAAGCTGGGCGAAATGGGAAGAGGTCTGGATTCCTAAATATTGTGCAATACTATAGAGTGATACGCGAAGTTTAATATAATTCTTAAAGATTCCTTGGTAAAGACCAAAGACAGACGGGATATTTTTCTTTTAAAATAGTTCGTTTGTTTATATTTTTATGGTGGTGGTGTTCATGTTGTTGTTGTTAGTGGTATTCATGTCGGTGGTGTTGGTGGTGTGGTCTTGTTCATGTTGGTGGTGGTGGTGTTGTTTATGTTGTTGTTGTTGGTGGTGTTGTTCATGTTGGTGATCATGTTGTTGTTGTTGTTGTTGTTGTTAAGACCCAGCTCACAAGGATTATGTCTTGGAGTTAAGTGCTTAACTGTCTGTACATTTAGAACATTCCATTCAGCAGGCATTTAGTTCACTCGACTTGACTGCTCACGAGTAGATATCCGGTTATATTTCACCTGTGTAATAAAAGTAGTGTGCTGCGTAGGCAGTGTTGAAACAACAATCGAAATATGGTATAGTAGGTTAATACTGCCGAAACAGAGAACGTGAGTGGTCTAACGTTTCGAGCGAAGGCCCTTCGTCAGAGAGAAACGTAAAAAGAGTAAACGACTTAAATTTGTATCTACCTTTACTCTTTACGTTTCTCTCTGACGAAGGGCCTTCGCTCGAAACGTTAGACCACTCACGTTCTCTGTTTCGGCAGTATTAACCTACTATACCATATTTCGATTATATATTTCACCTGACTGTATTAGTATAAACTAAACTTTCTGTTGATTTTATTCAACATTTATCCTACAACTTTTTTTGCATTATAGTCCGTTTCAGCTTGCTTTTGAAATTCGTTTGCCAACATTTGTTGGAAACTAGGTACGGAAGTTCAACGAAGTTCATTGTGAAACCAATTTAATAAGCTTTGAATTGAATTCCTTTGGCGAAATCACGGAGTAGAAGATTATTTGTTGTATAGTATTTGATGGAAATAAAGAATAATAGATACTTGGTTAAACAGAAACAAATTGCCGACTTAAATTTGTATCTACCTCGCAGTGTAGTTCTGAACATTGCAACGTAAGTTCGGAATGTTCATTTCAATTATACGTTTCGGATTTCAAAAGCAAACTGAAACGGACTATAAGACAATCTTCTTTATACGAATAGATTTACTCTAATGGAGGACTTTGGCTTCCAACATTATGTACTCCGTTATTTGAAATGCTCAACGGCAGTTTATTATTCTTTTAAGCTTTCTTCTTACGTCATAATCCACTACCCACGCTTTCTAACAGCTTATGGGTTATAAGTTTAAATATATTAATTCCCAAGTGTGTCTGCGAGAACAATGGAAATGATATATGGTTGTGAAACGAAAAGTTAAAGATGTTTAAACTTGGACTTTGGTGAACTTTTATGGTCAGTTTACCTTCACTAAGATTAGCTAGACTCGGCTTTAAAAACACCCGAGATTGCAAAAAGGAGAGTGCTGTGTAAGCAGTGTTTTAGATAGAGCAAAGTGAAAAGATGTTAAACTGCTGAGAATAGTTTTTATGACGAATAGTTTTCAAGCCAAAGTTCTTCATCAGAGTAATATAAAAGTAGAGTGATGTGTAGGCAGTGTGTTACGATGTATAGAAAATCTTAAAGATGGTGAACTGTCGAGATTTTAGAGAACAAAATACTGACGTTTCAAGCCAAAGTTCTTCATCAGAGTAAGTAATATAAAAGTAGAGTGCTGTGTAGACAGTGTGTTAGAGAGAGCATAGTGAAAAGATGGTAAACTGCTGAGAATAGTTTTGTTGACGAAACACTGACGTTTCAAGCAGAGCCCTTCATCAGAGCAGCACCTTTTCATTTTTCTGTTTAAAAATACGCTGAACTGAATGTTAGTGAGTATGTAGTGTGCTTAAGGTGCTGTTACACAATGCGATTTTTCTTACAACTTTCAACAAATTTACATATGGAAAAAAAAATCGCAAGTTGCAGGAAGGGTGTTACACGTTCAGCAACTTGCGATTTTTGTTGTAAGTTGCAGCAAAAAGTAGAACCCATCCAACTTTTCTTGCAATTTGCAACACGCAAAAGGAGGGTTGCCGGCTTTACAAAAAAATATCTTTCCTTGCACATTCCTATCCATTCACTCTAATACTCTTCACGCTCCCCTTATCTCACTCGTTTTCATACTCTATACTCTTCCTTATACCCCTACTAATATTTAAATTCGCTCAATTTCATTTTATATATACGATAAATACACATATCTCCTTAGTTAGTTCATTTCAGTTATCCTCCAATGCGATGGTTCTGCTTAAGCTCCTAGCCTGTATTGTTTGATAATGTGTATTACACACAATGTTTAACACCAGTGTGGGTCCAATTACCTATCTATCAATGAAAATTGTGTCGTGCATCGAGGAAAATTTTGTCGTGCATCGGGGAAAATTTTGTCGTGCATTAAGGGTAAATTTTGTCGTTGTGCATTGCGCTTTATTTTGTTGTGCATTCGAACTTTTGTTTGTGCACTGACATTTTGTTTTGTGCATTGCACATACGGGCCACCGTACAAAAATGACAATGATCGTTGCTACGAGGTGTTACACGGTGCGATTTTTTATGCAACTTACAACATTCAGTGATTTGTTGCAAGTTGCAAGAAAAATTGCATCGTGTAACAGCACCTTTATTGCGCAGTATATATAAAGAAAGTTTCGAACATTCCATATTTCAGTGTTGTTCAATACACTTTAGAAAAGGTGATGAATGACGCATTGTATTTAGTAAATAACCTTTATCGCGGTATATTCCAAGTTGTTGAGTAAACTTTAAGAACAATAGAAAGATCTAATGACTGCAAGGGTGATTGAAGTGTTGAACGAGAGTTTGAACATGTTCAGAATGAAACGTGTTTATGCTCATGCGTTCACATGGTGAAATGAATTAATTATCCCATTGCTGGATGTCTGAGGGAGTGAGCGTTCTCTCTTTGACGAGTAAAATAGTCTGGCATTATAGACTGACAGAGTCAGAAAGACAATAAAGCGGCCGGACGTTTTTGACCAGCTCAGGCAGGAATGTGTTAATCACTTGTTAACCCAGTGTGAGGGTTCTCTCTCTGACAAGTATAAGATCTGACATTGGACAGAGTAAAACAATAAAGGGTCCGTTTTTGGCCAGCTCAGGCAGGAATGGGTTAGTCACTTGTTAACCCATTGTGAGGGGTCTCTCTCTGACAAGTAAGATCTGACATTGGACAAAGTAAAACAATAAAGGGGCCACGGTAAGATTCTCTGTCAAAGTTTTCCTCGGCACTTGTTAACCCATTGTGAGGGAAGTAAGATCTGACATTGGACAGCTGAGTGAACAATAAAGGGTGAAGGGTCTGTTTTTGAATGGTTCAGGCAGGAGTGGGTTAATCACTTGTTAACCCATTGTGAGGGGTCTCTCTCTGACAAGTAAGATCTGGCATTGGACAGAGTAAAATAATAAAGGAGTCAGTTTTTACCAGCTCAGGCAGGAGTGGGTTAATCACTTGTTAACCCATTTCTACCGGATGACTGAGGGTTATCCCTTTGATGATGAATAAAGGTGTTTGGTGTTAGATAAAGTAAAACAATAATGGGTTAATCACTTGTTCTCTCTTTGATGAGTAAAATCATCTGGTGTTAGACAGAGTAAAACAATAAAGAGGTCGTTTTTGACCAGCTCAGGTAGGAATGGGTTAATCACTTGTTAACTCATTGCTGCCTAGGATGTCTGAGGGTTCTCTCTTTGACGAAAAAATTGTCTGGCGTCAGAGTAGGCAACAATGGGTCCGTTTTTGACCAGCTCAGGCAGGAATTGTTTAACCACTTGTTAACTCATTGCTGGCTCAGGCATACAGGAATAAGTTAAATGATTTGGAGTGTGCATGCATGCATGGCTAATCATTCTTACTTGCATGCAGCCACGTGACTGGATTTCGTACGACGCGGACCAACGTGGTCGAGTCCTAGTAATTTCAACGGTACAATGTAGCCACCGTACAACGTTTTACTACAACCATAGTCAATCGATGGTCTGGAAACTCAGCTAAAGTGTTTGCTCTATCTTTTTGTTCGCCTTTATGCATTTTTGTGCACGGTGCACGGTCACTGAACACATTGCATTCTAGAATAATGAACGAATTATCCAATAGCAACGTTTCAGTTCAGTTCAATCACTCAACCGTGCTATTTAAATATTAATAAACCTAAAACAAAGGATGTGCACGGTGTAAGGTACGGTTCAACATAAAACATAGTCAATCGAGATATATGGTCTGGAAACTCGGCAAACTTCAAAGCGCCTATAATGAGCTGTGATTTTATGTTGAACCGTACCTTACACCGTGCACAACCTTTGTTTTAGGGTTATTAATATTTAAATAACACGGTTGAGTGATTGAACTGAAACGTTGCTATTGGACAATTCGTTCATTATACTAAAATACAATGTGTTCAGTGACCGTACACCGTGCACAAAAATGCATAAAGGCGAACAAAAAGATAGACCAAAGACTTTAGCCGAGTTTCCAGACCATATCTCGATTGACTATGCATAAAATCATAGCTCATTATAGGCGCTTTGAAGTTTGCCGAGTTTCCAGACCATATCTCGATTGACTATGCTACAACATGCATGCCAGAGTCGCAAGCTTGAGAACAGAGTTAAGGCCCAGACACACCGGACGCGAAACCGTAACGCGACGTGATTTTTGTAATTTTGGAACCGAATAAATTCGTCCCTCATGAGAAGCTTGATAAAATAATAATGACAGGATAACTTGTTGATTCTAGTGTATACAAAACCTCCAAATGCTCACTTCTAGGGTAATTTTATTCGCTTTTAAAAACGGGAAAATTGCGTCGCGTTACGGTTTCGCGAACGGTATCGGTCTCGGCCTTTATTCCTTGCAGACAATCACCCACCCAACTAGTCAACCGACCAGGCTGAACTATTGACCGCAATGCGCTAACATGAACACGCTGTGTTTAAAATTTTAAAACGCTGCTGAATAACGTAGTTAAGCTTTTTTGGTTGATGTTTCATGTATCGGTGTCACCAAATGAGCCAGATAAATTTTCATATATACTATCCTAGAGTATCCCCTTGGTATAGTGACTTGACCTATCTATCCCAAATATGCTATCGTTAGTTAACCTACACACCTAAAAACGCACGCTCTGTTACAGCAGCATCCAACAGCACTGATATCAGGTCTGTTACATTATGATTCCATCAGGTCTGAACAGGATAATGTCCAAAGCCCTCGACGTTTTGGTATAAACTCAGGGACTTATAGTCCAACATAGATAAACAGTTAAGTATATGACTAAATTCTTAGTGGTATCCTTGAACTAACAGATTAACGCTGGAATAATATCTGGAACTTCCAGGGCGCAGGCTCTAAGCGCCCATGACGTAAACAACGGATTGATTATATTGTTGAACTTATTAAATTCTTACGTTCAAGAGCTCCGGTAAGCATGGGCGGAGTGCATGGGTAGCGGAAAAAGTACCCTGGGTATGTGTCTAATCCACACGTATATATAGCAACATTGTTCTGCGTTTTCGAATCCTTTTTGCTGCCCACGCGTCAAAAAAAACTTGTTTTCACCGCCATTTTGTCCCCGCTTATGTGTGGACCCAAATAACCGTAAAAACGTTGAACAGGAAGGATGGACTTAGCCTTTATTACAACACTAAATTTAAGTTATGTACTGTATAATAAACGAGCAGGAGTGTTTTATCAGATATAAAGACACGAGGCGAAGCCGAGTGTTTTTATATCTGATAAAACACGAACTGCGAGTTTATTATACGGCTTCAAAAACGAACCACTTGGTAAGTTGATTGGCGGAGTTAGTTTGAAAAATAACCTTGTCTAAGCCGAGAAAATCAAAGCTAAAGTTTATGTAAATTAGGAGAAATCTTTATCACATCTAAAGATACGATACGGTCATGATTTTCTTTTGTGTTTTCCTTATGAATTATTAATGAGTTTTTGAATTAACGTACAGTGTGTATAAAAAAAACCCGAACCCTTAGAAAACAACCTACTGTAGTAGTTTGAAAGCCCTAAGCCGACTTCGCTGAACCCACAGATGCGTAAAACACACGGTCTTATACACCTGGGAAATTAAGATAACTTGAAGTGTATGCATGCATACAGTATTTAAAAGCTTTTTCTCTTCCTGTTTAACATAAGTGCTGATTAATTTATAACGCAGCGCTTTTAGGGCTTTCAAACTACTACAATAGGTTGTTTTCTAAGGGTTCAGGGTTTTTTTATACACACTGTATAAGAACTCAATGTTACAAATGAGCCAAGCGGCAAGCGCGCTTGCATGAAGCGCCCCCAAGGGCTAACGCTTTCTTCGCCGCGGAGGCCAGTCATATTAACGTGAAACAGAGCAAGGTATTTTTTTCATGTGGTTATCATTGATCTCAAAGCTATAGTGCAAATCCAAAAAGGAAATCCTACGCTTCGGGGAGTAAGCTATAAGAAAGGAACTTCCTTAAATGCTTCTCCACTGGAGGGCGCAATAATAATATATATATATGATTGACGCAAACGAGATTGTGACGCAGGTATTACGCGCAATACAGTTTTCAACATAAACTAAACCTCAAGGCTTTGGACTTCCTATCTAATGTATTTATTGCTGTTTCTTAAACTGCCTCGTCCCCAGTTGCTTTTCAAGAAGAGACATCTTCGCTCAACATGAGAAATTTAACTTAAACAAATATTTTACTAAAAATTATATTAAGTAGATGTTGATATACTCTGGATTACTGGAGGTTCCGGCCGGAGCATGTCTACCGAGCAGGTTGTTGAACTTTTGGATTTGGAATTTGAAAAGACTTAATTTTAATCACGTTTAAGCAGTAGAAAAAGAAGTAATTAACACTTTAAAGCCTGAAGGCGAGTCTGGCTAACGCCAGACGATTTTATTCAGCACAGGGAGAGGTCCAGGCCTCAGAGAGTTAATGGTTTTGCGCGGGACAAAAACCGTATTTGTACGGTGCAAAGGAAAGTAAGTCATTAGTGCGTTTTCTTACAGACTGTTTAGTCCAAGTTTTGACGTGTGATATTGCCCATAATTTTCATCATGTGATCTTAAATTTATCCACGTAGTTTTTCAAGTTCAGTGCGTCATGGTGACGCTGTGCCTTTAAGGAAATCATTACCATGTCGGTGGTTTGGATATCAGAGGAAGAAGTTACAGACTATATACTTAAACTTTTACCTTGATTTTCTCTTAAAATGCAAGCGCTGATTGGTCAATTGCCGTGTTTGGAGTATCCAAACACGGAAAATTCCCGCCAAAACGATTTTTTGAAAATGTCGGACAGTATATCATATTCACTTGTGATTATTTTATAAAAGAAATACCAAAGTTTATTTCCGTGTTTGGAGACTCTTATCCTAACACTTGGGAGATTGCTCGACTTTCGAAAAGCTAAAAACACTCGCCCACGGCTTTTCTCCAGTCTCGCAATTTCCCGCGTGTTTGGATCAGAGTATCCAAACACGGAAAACCATTTGGTATTTCTTTAATATCAAACACTCGGAAGAGTGTTTCATCAGGATATCCAAACACCTCGAAGTTTATTAAAAACCTCGGTTTTCAACAAACGTCTCGGTGTTGGGATTCCTGATGAAAAACACTTCTCCTCAATTTCGTATTCCCACGCCTGGGCACACCCTAAATTCTAGAGCAGTAGTTGCGTGACTTGCATCATTTGTGATTTTGTGTGCTCGTGAGAATTCGCATTTTAATTTCCCTGTGCTATTATTCCTCGCTACTCTTTAGTTTCTGGTGCAGAAAAATGTAGTTGTGTTGTGTCTTGAACCATAACTAATAACTACAATCCTGGCCAAAATTATGTGGACAGTCCACTCGGCAAACAAATTAATGTTCATACATATTCTTTCCCCCCCCCCCCCCGGCCCCCCTTTTCAATATTGCATCTCACAATACATTTTTATCAAGTCCAGTATTCATTTATCAACATTGAAAGGGGGGAGGGGGGCCAAGTGGGCTATTTTTGCACTAATTTTTGCCAGGATTGTATAGCTTGGTTGTCTGTTATTTTTTCAGTTTTGACCCCCATATTGCATTCGATGATGGCTATATATTCTTAAATCCGCATTCCTTGCGTGATGTCAAGTGATTTCTGAAGAGCTGTAGGTATAAAAAAGGAAGCATGTGCGTTTCGTCTTGCACGTGGCATTCTGATATCACATGATAGTTGACGAGTTTTCCTTGACAAAAAGCCTTGTTAAAAAACAAACGCTGATTATGTGAGCGTACGCGCCAAAACTCAAAAAGCTTCCTTCTCGACGGAAAAACTCACTGAAAACTTAGCAGCTTTGTAAACTTTTTTCAGTTTTTCTAAATCATAAAAACTTGTCTGTTTATTTATAAAAGTAAGAAATCAAAGTCTGACCGCGGGTCAGCTTACACGTTTTTTGAATTCATAATTTGAATTCACAATTTCGGGAAACAAATCGCTGTTTTTCATAGTATTTCGTTATCAAAAACTATATTTCGACAGTTTAGCCTCCACCTCAGTTGACCATTTGACAGCGCAAGAAAAATCGTGTTGCCGATTTGTGTTACAATCATGCCCAAAAATCGCCAGCATAAATATTCGAGTTTTTCGCGCGTTCATTTTGTCTGGACAATTTTTTCCAGAATAAAATTAACAAAGTTTTGTCTACGAGACGACATGAATCGATTTCTTTTTTTTTTTCTGAGGGGGAGGAATTTTTTTACGGTCCATAGCTTCAGGAACATCGAATTTCCGTTCAAAATTAATCTTGACCTTTCATTAGACATGGCCAAGGTATTTTGTTTATCAAAATCCATTGAATTCTTCGGTTACATTTTGGAACTTCGCATGGAATTTGGTTGTTGGAGTGTGATAACGAAATGACGATTAACTTACTAACAAGTTCGATGGAAGAGCCACTTTTGCATATTGACTAACAGCAACAGGTTTTAAATAGATTACAGAGCCATTTGAAATTCAAATAACACGTGCTTAAGTTAAAGAAAGTCCTGCAAAATGCTAGCGGTCGATTCAATTAAATTCTGTTGAAAAGAAGCTTATCATTTGCGCTAATTTATAGCCTTGCGCACGGCAAAGCGCGCCCAACTAAAATTCCGGTGTACCGTATATTTGCTTTCCCCCACAAATACAGAGGCCGTTTTTTTAAAAAAAATTTAATATTAACATTATTTACATTTGTCGAAGCATTGCTGCTCCTAAGCGAAATGAATTTCTTGTAAATCCGTCGGTGTTGTTGGCTGTCCGAGTTTCGATTCGAGTTCTGACGTGCCGGCGATTTTTAATTGTAAAGCTTCTTCCATTAGATCTTGACAAGAACTCAAGCATTCCTACAAATGAAGAGGGGGTTATTTATTTACTTCAACGATATAAGGTGTCAAAACTCAAAAATACCACATGGATGCAAACTGCAAAGCATAATACATTTACATATTTTTTGTTCAAACCTGTTCTATATTCGTAATATCGTGCATGACTTTTAACATAGCTTCCCTTGAGGTCTTTCCGTCGTTTTCAAAGCCAGCCATGGCGGCACATATAGCAGCTGCTGCGATCATACTCGGTGTAAAGATTACAAATCTAATATCTAAATGAAGTAGAGAAAACAAAATAACACAGTTAAGAAATGAACAAATAAACAAAACGAATTCACGCCATGTAGATACGTTCTCTTCCTGTGGCCGCGTGGCGAGACACAAAAAAAAAATTAATATTTTCGGCGATTTTTTGTCAATTTTTTCCCAGCTAAACGTAATAACCTTTTGGGCATAAAAAATAAAAGAAAAATAACTTATTTACTTCTATTTTAATTGCAAAACCTAAAACCGGCGCAAAGACAGATAAATAAAATATAAAAATTGTAAGAAAAAAAGTATAATTTTTGTTTAGGCGACGAAAAGTCTAGAAAATCGGTGTAGAAAAGTTTGAAATAAGAAAGGCGAATGGACGACCTTTCTTTGAATAAAAGACTTATAAAGCTTTGTAATGTTTATTCCTATTTTTTTTTTAATTTTTATTTTAAAAATTCGGAAAGAAAAAGGGCTTACCGGTACAACAAAGACCGATGAAAGTCGAAGCGTGTTTCCTGATCACCATTGCTCGCTCGCTTGATAAGGGATATGGTATTCTGGCAAATATGTGTTCAAGAAAGTCATGCGGAGAGATCGCAGCTATGTCCCACTTTAATTTGTCCAAGACGATCAATTCCCAACTCTAGAAAGATTCAAAAAGCGCCTTTGTGTAAGCCTACACTCTTTTAAGAAGCTATATTAGTAGACGTTTCGCATCGAATGTCACCAAGCTTTCATAACAAGCTGAGGGTCGCGGCGCGCTATGGTGAAATTTATAATAAAGTTAAACTCGTTGTAGTTTATTCAGATGAGATCGGTAGCTGTATTGACGAGGGAATGTGTACCGTGTAATAATCAAACTGGTTATTTACCACGAGTTCGTCCACGGTAATTGAGTTATCCGTGTAGATAACAAGCTTTTCCGCAGACAACGGCCTTGTTTCTCTTAGCTTGCTGGCCAAAAACATGCAGCTAGCACCGAGCAGTTGAAGTCGAGTCTTTTTGATATCTTGCACGCTCAGAAATCTGTCTAAATAGTTCATTGATAGTGGAAAGACCTCTTCTTCACACTGTTGTTCGTCACAAACCTAGAAATAAAAATAAATCGTGTTTATTGAGCAATTTTCAAGCGGATATAAACACATGGTGGGCTACCGCTGTTGACAAAAAAAAATGAAAAAAATATTTTAAAAAATATTGGGGTTGAAAATAAACGATTAAAAAAGCCCCAATGGATTCCTGATAATTTTAGCCATACCTCTAACATCCATCTTGCCACCATTCGTCTCATATATGGTTTAATATCTCGCTGTATCATTTCAAAATATTGTCCATTGGGCAAATGTCGTTCTTCATTGGCGAGTAAATTTTGTAAGACACGTTCGTCTTTCAGTAATACAGGATCTTTGTAGCTTTGCTTAAGTTTTGGCCCTTCGTGACAAAATAAATCCATGGTCCAAATGCTTGCTATGCTTCGCTACCACGGAGGGAAATTTCGATAAAAACCCAAGCTGAGATGTCAAGGTTGTTTAAGACGAAAGAGAAGCCAATATCGTGGATTTGTGAGGTTGTTTGGGGCGCAAGGAGACACGTTTTACGATCCTTGATCGAGAAGACCGTTTAGTCACGATGGCCCCTTGAGTTGACCCCAGTGCAATCCACAAGACGAACTTCACTGAATATAAAGTAGGTTGATTATTGATAGATTCCAAGCTATCAGAGTTGCTGGGTAGATCAAGACAGAACGCTAGGCAACCGATTAAAGATGGGTCAGTTATTTTATAACTTCCGTTTCGTAAACCAATCAATTTCAAGCGGACAGCTTTGATCGGAATTGATCACACACCATACCATCCAGTATTCAAGCAAAATCCACCTCTCCAACAACTTTTGGATATTTTTAACCACCAGAACATCCTTGGTTCGCTTCTCCCGATTCTCAGCTTGGTTTTTTGATTTTTTTGATTTAAAATGTCAATTTATTGCGCTGTCAACATGTAATTGATCATTGCATTCCGAAAATATTTTTAACTGTTTGCCTTCTCAGTTAGGCGTGACGACTAAAGACGTTTACCACAAACCAAATTTTGGGATATATCAAATTTCCACACTGCTGTAACTTTCACTTTCACAGCGAGTACTTCCAAAGGCTAATTCTCCCTTGTATGTTACAGGCATTCGTTTCTGAAAGCTTTTAAAGGAAATATGAATTGATTGAATTTGACTAAATGGTGAAAAAGAGGGGCAACAGCTTGCTTTTGACTTCTGGTTATTAAAAAGTAAAGAAACATTTCTGGTTTAACACTTCTTTCGTAATCGTCAGAACTGAAGCAAAGCCAAAGGCTTATGAAAAAGGTTTAAAAATAAGATAATTATTAAAAATAACAGTGCATTTGTGGAAAAATCTAAGACAAGGTTTTATAACACCATATAGAAGGATTAACCATCGATCTTGATTCCCTAGTTGGTAGCTGGAATGAACGGGTCAACCTCCGCAGTCATTTTCTAATTTGTTGTGTTGGATAGCTTTTGAGTAAACAGTAAATATGAGGATTAAGTCTAAGACACAGTGTATTTTAACCACAAATACCCGTTTGGTCATTAAGTGTAGAATGTTCGCTCTGAATTGTAAACACGATTTAAAAAGAATGACAAATAAGCCTTTTCTTAATTCCCTCTGCTCCCATTAGTCGCAGTATTTGCGCCATGCCATTTCATGGATATTGTTTTTAAACAAATTTTTTAATGTGAATAAAGATATCTTCACAGAATTTCCGTTCCTTTGCAATCGAAAGCGTCGTGTTGTTTATTGCCCAAAAGAAATGCTCAACGAAATTTGCAGGCGTGTTTCTGAAGAATATTACACCAGTACTCTGCGGAATTTTTAGGATATCTCGAAGCTGGTCATGAAAATTAAATTTAAATAGCTGTGAATTTAAATTTATTAATTATTACTTTGGTGAAGTGAATGGCTTTCGTCAAAACACAACTGACAAATATCAGGGAGGTCTGTAACTAATTTAGCAGTAATCCTGTTACTGAAATGGGAATTCTTTGCAGGCCATCATCAGAATAAAGCGGTGCGCTATTCAGCGTGAAGCGGTTGGAGAAAAACTCGAAATTCCAAAACGTGTTCGCTGTATAAATAAAAAGCAAAGTCCATTTATTGAGCAGGAAATCACAAGTAGATCGAAATTGAATTTGGAATCTATGTTAAATCGCGAGATGTCATCAAGTACTTCAGAACGACTTAATTCCGCGAAAAAGAAGGAAGGCAACACAGCGCTGGTTTCTCTGTATTAAGCAAAGCAAGGAAAACGCCATGTGGCTGCACCTTCTGTATTTCAACAAGCCATTTAGTCTTGATATGAATCTTGTAACTTTAGATCGTTACAAGATTGGATATTTCCTCCGCTTGTGTTGACCACCCATACGTCAAAATGCGTTCGACCTTTGGCATAAGAACTTGGGACGCTAAGGTTGTTCACTAAAATCTGAACCATAAATCAATGAACCTAGCTAGATTGACCTAGAATTTACCAATGATTCACATTGCCAAACATAAATCTGGTTTGTTTTTAACTCAAGTACAACATGTCTTTTACGCGTAAATGACTCTTAATAATTAGAAAACTCTGACCTTTGACCTTTGAGAGTACGCTTCATGCAGTGAGCCCGCAAACATGCGTTTTATTAAATTGGCAGAAAGGCAAACGGAAACCGTTTTCTTTGTTAGAAAGCTTCGAAAAGTCGAAGATTTGTTTGCGTTGCTGTCTGGTTTTGCGGGTTTTAAAAAGGATGTGCGACGTTGAGTTGAATGGCAGTTTTTGGTACATTGCCCTCAGGGGACTCTCTCTCTATTCGCCTCTAGTTTCACCGCTTATCAATATGGCCATTTGGTATCAAAATGTGTAGGCCATAATTCATCTTACCACACGGCGGTTCATTTGCAATAACCTGGTCCTCAAAGCTTGATATAGATCTCCGTTTCCTTCAGGGCACAAGGTTTTTGTTCAAGAAAAACTTAAACAAAAAGACTTCCCTTCTCTTGTTGAATTTCCGTGCCGGCTTTTCCACCACGCTTGTCAAGGATGTGGGCGCCGAAATGCTGAGAACGCCCTCATTTAATAAGCGAGCTTTTAACGTTAAGGATTTTCTTACTGTTGCGTACTGCTGTGTTATTTAGTGCTTTTTCGGGCAGACTGGATATTTGACTTGTTGCTTTTGGATTAAGTGTTAACTTTATTTATACTGGATAACTCTAGTAAGGACCATCCTTCATTGGTCCAGTGTTATTACAGGAGGAAACTAGAGTAAACTAAACTAAGCTAACTCAATTTATATTGGATAACCCATAACCCTATCAGTCATATCTAAACTGTTCTTCTTAGCGGTCCAGTAAGTGTCATTCCTCATTGCTCCAGTGCGGTTAGTTACTACAGGAGGAAACCAGAATATCCGGAGAAAACCTGACGCGGTGTTGGCTAGAGTCAAACTGAATTAAACACTCTTCTCACATGTGGCCAGGGTGAAATTTTAATCGGATAATGAACCACTGATAACAGCATTGAACAGCAATGAAACTACGTTCGCAGTGGTGAAAGGCAGCCAGTCTTTTTTACTTTCGAACTAGAATAAACTCCGCAACGAGGAGTTAAGGTGCATATAGTCAACTCTCGTTATAGCGGACACCCTGGGGACCGTCATTTGGTGTCCGTACTAACGAGAGTCCGCAATAGCGGGATGCGATGAAAATATCCCGATTTCAGGTTGTAAAATGACACTACAATGTATTACTGCTTTTTTGTATTAAAATGTCCAGTTTATTTCAATTTCTAGTTGACGTTTACTGTGATACATAAGTACACAGTACAAGTCAAAATACAAGTCAAAAATTTGTATTCAAATACTTTTTTTGTTCCAAAACCAAAAATACGACGGGAACATGAATCAGAAACATAAATATGTCACTCGGTAAATTAAAAAGTCATTCACTTTCATGTGTCGAGAGAAAAATACGTCCAAGGTGTCCGTTGTAACGAGAGTAGAACAATAGAAATGTTTGTTGGGGACCACATGAAGTGTCCGCAATTCCGTAATAGCGAGAGTCCGTAATAGCGAGAGTTATTTCAAACATTTCATAGTAGTTTCGGCCGGGGATTTACCAACTGTCCTTAATAGCGGGGTGTCAAGGCGAGAGTTGACTGTATTGGTATTCTCGAACGCCACCCTGGGGTCAAGCCTAACAAAAGGTTTGGGAGGGGCCAGTGCTGTGCTTTTCCGAGAGGAAATTCTGCAATTAACCTCAGTCGAACTCAAGCGCGCAAAGGAGATAAAGATGATTGTTGAAGATAACGCGGGGGATGGGGCGATAAATTGTACTGTAAAATAGTGAAGACATTTGTGCAATGGAAATCAACACTTGTTCGAGATAGCGAAATTTGACGATTGTAGTCGTAAAGAGTGATGCCGTGTCTATTGATTCCTCTGGAACGAACGAACGAACGAACGAACGAACGAACGAACGAACGAACGAACGAACGAACGAACGAACGAACGAACGAACGAACGAACGAACGAACGAACGAACGAACGAACGAACGAACGAACGAACGAACGAACGAACGAACGAACGAACGAACGAACGAACGAACGAACGAACGAACGAACGAACGAACGAACGAACGAACGAACGAACGAACGAACGAACGAACGAACCAACCAACCAACCAACCAACCAACCAACCAACCAACCAACCAGCCAACCAACCAACCAACCAACCAACCAACCAACCAACCAACCAACCAACCAACCAATCAACCAACCAACCAACCAACCAGCCAACCAACCAACCAACCAACCAACCAACCAACCAACCAACCAGCCAACCAACCAACCAACCAACCAACCAACCAACCAACCAACCAACCAACCAACGGGCGGGGGGAAAACGTACCCAGAACTGCATAAAGGTCTGATGCGCTCAAAGGGCACTCGTCAGGGCACTGCAATTGCACTATAGGCGTATTCCAGTGGCGTAGCTACACCCGGGCCTACCCGGGCCTGTGCCCGGGTGAAACCTGCGTGTGCCCGGGTGAAATATTGCAGACAGATCTAGCTCTCATTATATAGGCAAAGTTATATTTTCACTGGTTTTTATTTTATCTTTTTTGTTGTTAAAATTGCCCCCAAAATGCAGGAAATAGCATTTCCGTGGTGTAAAAAATCAAAAATTTCCTGGGGGAGCATGTTCACACCCCAGAGGTTTCCCGCATGTTTGGCGCTCTGAACTGCCACTACCAACCGGACATACTGTACTTCAAAATTGGTGGCTACGGCCCTGTGACTGTAAATCACTGTAATAACAAAAAAACCACCAGAGAATGTTGAGACCTGTGCCCATGTTGTGCCCACATGACATCTGCTTCCTGGCTACGCCACTGGCGTATTCTAACTAATGTTTCTACTGATTCTACAATGTAAAAAAGTAGAGTGCCGCGCAGGCAGTGTTTTAGATAGAGCAAAGTGAAAAGGTGGTAAAATGCTGAGAATAGTTTTGATAACGGGATATACTGACGTTCTAGCGGAGAGTAAAACAGTTTACTCTAATGAAGGACTCCGCTTGAAACGTCAGCATTTCGTTGTCAAAACTATTCTCAGCAATTACCATCTTTTCACTTTAATCTAATTTTTCTATCACTGATATATTTTTTAAACACGAGTGGTTTGTATTGTTTACTGGCTTAAAATAATCTTTCTTTCTTTATCATGTAGCGATCACCAAGGGAGCAACTGCTGTCGTTGCGCTCCTGGTTTTGGCGTTCTTGCTTAAGAGAGGCGCTCCGTCGATCCCGCTTCTAAAAGTGCAGTAATTAGTAATCTACAAGGCTTCGAATTCTAGTGTAGCAGTTAAGTGGTACACAAAAGAACACGTTCTCTTTCACAAGTTTTTCAACACCAACTTTTATTTGCTCTAGATCTTGCAGGCACAACAAAAAACTGACAAGTTCTTCCTTGACAAGAAGATTTTGTCACTCCTTTATTGTTTCATCAGGTTACAGGTTGTACACATTTGTAATCTTAGTTCTTCATCTGAGTCTCAGTAGCTCAATGGTTAGAGCATCTCACTGGTCATCAGAAGGTTACAGGTTGTACACATTTGTAACCTTAGTTCTTCATCTGAGTCTCAGTAACTCAATGGTTAGAGCATCTCACTGGTCATCAGAAGGTTACAGGTCGTGACACATCTGTAACCTTAGCTCTTCATCTGAGACTTATGAATCATATATCCCTGTTCAATGAATATTGAAGCTGCCGCATTTCAGTATATTCAACCGGGCTTTAAAGTGTATATTAAATGAAAATTAAGTTTGTCTAATTTGAAAGAAACTCTTGATATTGTAAAGTAACATCTTCTACAGTTTTTCCATATCTTACTTCATTCTTGAGATATTACTATTTGTTTGATATGTAAATGATCACACTGCATACGTCACATTGTATAATGAGTTGTTGGAAAATTAGGAATATTGTTGAAGTTATCGAACAAAGTCACACGAAACTGGGCATGTAGGTGTATTTGTCTCATGACTTTAAACAAACACAGGTTCAAGCGATTTAACAGATTAATATCAATGATATGCAAGATTTCTCAGTAACTCATTATACAATGTGACGTATCCAATGTGATCATACATATCAAACAAATAGTAAGATCTCAAGAACGAAGTAAGATATAGAAAAACTGTAAAAGATGTTACTTTACATTATCAAGAGTTCTTCCAAATTAAACAAATTTAATTTTCATTTCATATACTTAAGGATTAATACTAATAGTATTATCTTGCATATCCTGGTTTAATATATACCTCGCTAGTATATTCAATAGGGCTTAGTTATAGTGTGAACTTTTAGGCAACACTGTTTCAACAAAGTTGATACAATATTGCCGCTAATTAAAGTTGACTGGTTGAATCTCATGGTGTGAACCTTCGTGACTTTGATCAGCCAACTCCCGAAGCTAATATAAGTGCAATCGGAAGCAGAAATAGAAACGTCTTTGGTATGCCTATTGCGGCATTTTAATCTATCTTTAGCACTTGCCTGAGGGAATGATCGAAACACAACCGACACGCCTTGTCCTATCTCGTTGGACATGCAACCTAATTTATACAGATTAGATATAAGATCTTTATGATTAGACTTTTCATTCCTGCGAGTTCTATCGTTAAGCCTATAGTTCTCACATGTCGCCGACGGTCAGACCATCGCCGATTCATGATTTAGATGTATGTTAAAACGGGAAGTGCAGCAGCATGTTAAGTAATAAAGAACAATGCAGAAAAGCAGTGCTTTTCTGCATTGTTCCCCATTACTTAACATGCAACCTAAATCACAAATCGGCGACGAGGCCTTAAGATGTATTTTTAGACGCAGCTTTACTGATAATGAATATGTTTTGTAAATATTTACAAACGCAAATAGCGCGCGGCCCAGTTCATTATATCTACGATTGTGCGCCAATATCACAGCGTCTTCATAAATGAACAGGAATGTTAGTTAATTCTTTTGTGTGTGGGTGAACCTGCTTTACTGCAAGTAAATATGCACACACAAAAAAGAATGCTTTACAATTTCTCATATATTAACAAATTGACTTTACTTCTATTTTTTACAAAGAAAACATTCATTGACAAAGTCTCAACTGCATTTATTCATAAGTCTTTTTCCACTTTCAATTCCATTTGTTTAAAAACTGTCTTCAAACTTCAAAGTTAAGCTTTTAGACGTAAATTCCAACCCAGAGAAGAAGAAAGAGTATTTCAAAACCTAGAAACAAGGACGCAACCAATGCCACGAGTAATTCTTTGTAAACGTCTCTTGTGAATTTGCTGGATGTGACTTCGTAGCTAAGTTTGATGTTAAGGTAGAAATACAATACCATTCCTGTCTACACTGACTAAAAACCAGCTTTTGTCACAGATATCCTTAAGCTGCTGTTACACAATGCAATGATTTGCTAAGCCTGCCCATTGAGACAGTCTCACAAACTGTTGCATAAAGTTGAAGTGCATCCCACTTTGATGACACCTCACCTGTCTTGCAATGCAAAGCGACACAGGTTCATAAACAAGGGTATGTTACACACTGCAATCTGTCTTAAAACCTATCTCGCACAGGTTTCGTGAAAAATTGCATTGCGTAACAGTGGGTTTATGTATATAATATACCGGTGCGTTATGTTTAAAACATATACACAAGAAGACTAGTATGGGCTTAGGTGTGTGTGTAGGAGGGGCGGGAGGCAGTGAGATGCTCTAACCATTGAGCTACTGAGACTCTGATGAAGAGCTAAGGTTACAAATGTGTACAACCTGTAACCTTCTGATGACCAGTGAGATGCTCTAACCATTGAGCTACTGAGACTCTGATGAAGAGCTAAGGTTACAAATGTATACAACCTGTCAAACATTCTGATGACCATGCGCAGTGAGATGTTCTAACCAACTGAGCTACTGAGTCTCAGATGGAGAGCTAAGGTTACAAATGTGTATGCTCTAACCATTGAGCTACTAAGTCTCTGATGGACAGCTAAGGTTACAAATGTGTACAACTTGTAACCTTCTGATAACCAGTGAGATGTTCTAACCATTGAGCTACTGAGACTCAGACGAAGAGCTAAGGTTACAAATGTGTACAACCTGTAACCTTCTAATGACAGTGAGATGTTCTAACAATTAAGCTACTGAGACTCAGATGAAGAGCTAAGGTTACAAATGTGTACAACCTGTAACCTTCTGATGACCAGTGAGATGTTCTAACCATTAAGCTACTGAGACTCAGATGAAGAGATGAAGAGCTAAGCTTACAAATGTGTACAACCTGTAACCTTCTGATGACCAGTGAGATGCCAACCCAACCATTGAGCTACTGAGACTCAGATGAAGAGCTAAGGTTACAAATGTATATAATCTGTATTAACCTTCTGATGACCAGTGAGATGCTCTAACCATTGAACCACTGAGACTCAGATGATAGCTAAGATTACAGATGTGAGACCTCGAATAAAAACGTGGTACATCGGTAACCCACAAAATGTGTTATACTTAATTTATAAGTCACCATGCAAAGCTTCAAACATTATGTAGCGTGATTCGTCTGTAAATTGATGAGAAATCTCCCCCCCCCCCCCCGTCCTCCTCCCTCCCCAAAACTCGGCGCTGACTGACGCTCAAGTACCTCAAGTACTTGTATTTAAAGATCTCTTACGCAATCCAAGCTGTCATGTTAAGGATCGCTGGAGTTATAACTTAATAATATCCCTAGTAGTTGCTTGTAGCTTTGCAGTGTTTTAATGTCAACATATACTGTGTGGTTTAATAGAAACATTGCTAGTCTAAGACAGAAACAAGAGTCAATCTTGTGTCTATGTGTACAAATTGCCGTCGATACAATTATGAATACATTAGCAAATACAACCTGAACCTGATGACCATGCAATGAGATGTTCTAACCGTTCAATTCACCCTACTGAGACTCAGATGGAGGGCTAAGGTTACAAATGTGTACAACCTGTAACCTTCTGATGACCAGTGAGATGCTCTAACCATTGAGCTACTGAGACTCAGATGAAGAGCTAAGGTTACAAATGTGTACAACTTGTAACCTTCTGCATGATGACCAGTGAGATGCTCTCAAATCATTGAGCTACTGAGACTCAGACGAAGAGCTAAGGTTACACTATGAAATGTGTACAACCTGTAACCTTCTGATGACCAGTGAGATGTTCTAACCATTGAGCTACTGAGACTCAGATGAAGAGCTAAGGTTTAAAATGTGTACAACCTGTAATCTTCTGATGACCAGTGAGATGTTCTAACCATTGAGCTACTGAGACTCAGATGAAGAGCTAAGGTTACAAATGTGTACAGCCTGTAACCTGATGATGACCAGTGCAATGCTCTATCATTGAGCTACTGAGACTCAGATGAAGAGCTAAGGTTTAAAATGTGTCCGCACAACCTGTAACCTTCTGACGACCAGTGAGATGCATGCTCTCAATCATTGAGCTACTGAGACTCAGACGGAGAGCTAAGGTTACAAATGTGTACAACCTGTAACCTGATGACGAATGAGATGTTCTAACCATTGAGCTACTGAGACTCAGATGAAGAGCTAAGGTTTAAAATGTGTACAACCTGTAACCTTCTGATGACCAGTGCAATGATCTAATCATTGAGCTACTGAGACTCAGATGAAGAGCTAAGGTTACAAATGTCAGTACAACCCGTAACCAGTTTATCGGCACCTTTTCAATTTGCTCTATCTAACACACTATCTACATACGCAACACTTTCGGATAAAAAAGATATATTTCTTGTTCAAGATTTTTCCAGAAAAATACCTCCACAGACAGCCAATATTTCTTTCTTTTGTAACCAACCATGCAGTCCTTTATAAAATGCCAAAGTTAGTGATGCATGTTCTCTGTATAAAAGCTAAAAGACGGCAGAGGAATTGATTACTAAAACCGTCTTTTTATCGACTCTGACCGAAATCCAAGATTTTTGCGAATCTTAAATCATTTTTCGACGTTATCTCACCGAATTTGAATTCCAGAGAATTTCCATCTGAGCTATTTTCAGACAAGCATTATTTTAAATTTTGGAAATACCTGAGAGAAAATTATTTTTTTTAAGGAATGCATGTTAAAGAGCCAATTACAAGGTTGACTCGTCTGATTAGTATTTTAAAACTCGTAGAAACTATATAAAGAATTTAAATTTGAAGAATTGGTTTAGTTTATATGTTAATGTATCCTAATGATGATTCAAAGCTCCTCTTACAGCCCGGGAAAGAATTCCGTGAATTCCGGGAGCTCTACCCTTGACGGGGAAAATCGTCTGGCGTTAGATAGAGTGAAATAGTCTGGTGTTAGATAGAGTGAAATAGTCTGGTGTTAGATAGAGTGAAATAGTCTGGTGTTAGATAGAGTGAAATAGTCTGGTGTTAGATAGAGTGAAATAGTCTGGTGTTAGATAGAGTGAAATAGTCTGGTGTTAGATAGAGTGAAATAGTCTGGTGTTAGATAGAATGAAATAGTCTGGTGTTAGATAGAGTGAAATAGTCTGGTGTTAGATAGAGTGAAATAGTCTGGCGTTAGATAGAGTGAAATAGTCTGGTGTTAGATAGAGTGAAATAGTCTGGCGTTAGATAGAGTGAAATAGTCTGGTGTTGGACAGAGTAACTGAATAGTCTGGTGTTAGATAGAGTAAAATAGTCTGGTGTTAGATAGAGTGAAATAGTCTGGTGTTAGATAGAGTGAAATAGTCTGGTGTTAGATAGAGTGAAATAGTCTGGTGTTGGACAGAGTAAAATAGTCTGGTGTTAGATAGAGTAAAATAGTCTGGTGTTAGATAGAGTGAAATAGTCTGGCGTTAGATAGAGTGAAATAGTCTGGTGTTAGATAGAGTGAAATAGTCTGGTGTTAGATAGACTAAAATAGTCTGGCGTTAGATAGAGTGAAATAGTCTGGCGTTAGATAGAGTGAAATAGTCTGGTGTTAGATAGAGTGAAATAGTCTGGCGTTAGCCAGAGTGAAATAGTCTGGTGTTAGACAGAGTAAAATAGTCTGGTGTTAGACAGAGTAAATAGTCTGACGTTAGCCAGAGTGAAATAGTCTGGTGTTAGCCAGAGTAAAATAGTCTGGTGTTAGATAGACTAAAATAGTCTGGCGTTAGATAGAGTGAAATAGTCTGGCGTTAGATAGAGTGAAATAGTCTGGTGTTAGATAGAGTGAAATAGTCTGGCGTTAGCCAGAGTGAAATAGTCTGGTGTTAGACAGAGTAAAATAGTCTGGTGTTAGACAGAGTAAATAGTCTGACGTTAGCCAGAGTGAAATAGTCTGGTGTTAGCCAGAGTAAAATAGTCTGGTGTTAGACACAGTAAAATAGTCTGGTGTTAGACACAGTAAAATAGTCTGGTGTTAGACACAGTAAAATAGTCTGGTGTTAGACAGAGTAAAATAGTCTGGTGTTAGACAGAGTAAAATAGTCTGGTGTTAGACAGAGTAAAATAGTCTGGTGTTAGACAGAGTAAAATAGTCTGGTGTTAGACAGAGTAAAATAGTCTGGTGTTAGACACAGTAAAATAGTCTGGTGTTAGACAGAGTAAAATAGTCTGGTGTTAGACAGAGTAAAATAGTCTGGTGTTAGACAGAGTAAAATAGTCTGGTGTTAGACAGAGTAAAATAGTCTGGTGTTAGACAGAGTCAAAATAGTCTGGTGTTAGACAGAGTAAAATAGTCTGGTGTTAGACAGAGTAAAATAGTCTGGTGTTAGACAGAGTAAAATAGTCTGGTGTTAGACAGTAAAATAGTCTGGTGTTAGACAGAGTAAAATAGTCTGGTGTTAGACAGAGTAAAATAGTCTGGTGTTAGACAGAGTAAAATAGTCTGGTGTTAGACAGAGTAAAATAGTCTGGTGTTAGACAGAGTAAAATAGTCTGGTGTTAGACAGAGTAAAATAGTCTGGTGTTAGACAGAGTAAAATAGTCTGGTGTTAGACAGAGTAAAATAGTCTGGTGTTAGACAGAGTAAAATAGTCTGGTGTTAGACAGAGTAAAATAGTCTGGTGTTAGACAGAGTAAAATAGTCTGGTGTTAGACAGAGTAAAATAGTCTGGTGTTAACCAGAGTAAAATAGTCTGGTGTTAGACAGAGTAAAATAGTCTGGTGTTAGACAGAGTAAAATAGTCTGGTGTTAGACAGAGTAAAATAGTCTGGTGTTAGACAGAGTAAAATAGTCTGGTGTTAGACAGAGTAAAATAGTCTGGTGTTAGACAGAGTAAAATAGTCTGGTGTTAGACAGAGTAAAATAGTCTGGTGTTAGACAGAGTAAAATAGTCTGGTGTTAGACAGAGTAAAATAGTCTGGTGTTAGACAGAGTAAAATAGTCTGGTGTTAGACAGAGTAAAATAGTCTGGTGTTAGACAGAGTAAAATAGTCTGGTGTTAGACAGAGTAAAATAGTCTGGTGTTAGACAGAGTAAAATAGTCTGGTGTTAGACAGAGTAAAATAGTCTGGTGTTAGACAGAGTAAAATAGTCTGGTGTTAGACAGAGTAAAATAGTCTGGTGTTAGACAGAGTAAAATAGTCTGGTGTTAACCAGAGTAAAATAGTCTGGTGTTAGACAGAGTAAAATAGTCTGGTGTTAGACAGAGTAAAATAGTCTGGTGTTAGACAGAGTAAAATAGTCTGGTGTTAGACAGAGTAAAATAGTCTGGTGTTAGACAGAGTAAAATAGTCTGGTGTTAGACAGAGTAAAATAGTCTGGTGTTAGACAGAGTAAAATAGTCTGGTGTTAGACAGAGTAAAATAGTCTGGTGTTAGACAGAGTAAAATAGTCTGGTGTTAGACAGAGTAAAATAGTCTGGTGTTAGACAGAGTAAAATAGTCTGGTGTTAGACAGAGTAAAATAGTCTGGTGTTAGACACAGTAAAATAGTCTGGTGTTAGACACAGTAAAATAGTCTGGTGTTAACCAGAGTAAAATAGTCTGGTGTTAGACACAGTAAAATAGTCTGGTGTTAACCAGAGTAAAATAGTCTGGTGTTAGACACAGTAAAATAGTCTGGTGTTAGACAGAGTAAAATAGTCTGGTGTTAGACACAGTAAAATAGTCTGGTGTTAGACAGAGTAAAATAGTCTGGTGTTAGACACAGTAAAATAGTCTGGTGTTAGACAGAGTAAAATAGTCTGGTGTTAGACAGAGTAAAATAGTCTGGTGTTAGACAGAGTAAAATAGTCTGGTGTTAGACACAGTAAAATAGTCTGGTGTTAGACAGAGTAAAATAGTCTGGTGTTAGACACAGTAAAATAGTCTGGTGTTAGACAGAGTAAAATAGTCTGGTGTTAGACAGAGTAAAATAGTCTGGTGTTAGACAGAGTAAAATAGTCTGGTGTTAGACAGAGTAAAATAGTCTGGTGTTAGACACAGTAAAATAGTCTGGTGTTAGACAGAGTAAAATAGTCTGGTGTTAGACACAGTAAAATAGTCTGGTGTTAGACAGAGTAAAATAGTCTGGTGTTAGCCAGAGTAAAATAGTCTGGCGTTAGACAGAGTAAAATTAATTGCCAAAAAGCAATTGCTGGCCAGTGAAGGGTTAATTGCTCCTATATAATTATAAACCCTAAATATGATATATTGATATTATGTATGTGTATAGTTGAATGCCAAAATATTCTTTAATTTGAACTCTTTATTTGTTGTTATATTGAGGTTTGTATTTCCAAAATGGTGATGAAATGACGTCTATGTAGGCATAATTTGCATACACAGTGTTCCGTTACAGCAGAAATATTACCCAATTCACATGTTAATGGATACTTGAATAGTATATTCTGTATTTTATCATGTTTTTTTTCTCATTAAAATCTTCAAGCGGTTTATCATAAGAAAAGAAAAAAACACACACAAATGACTACATTGACGTCATCCTCATTACCATTTTGGAAATGCAAAACTCAATATCACAATAACTAAAAATTCTAATTAAAGAATATTTTGACATTCAACTATTCACTTTACATAGAATCCATATCAGGAATATCTTATTTGACTTTAAAGGCATTTTAACCTTGGTACATTGAACTTGCGACCATGGAACATTCTCATATGATGTAAATTAATGAATAGGTAACTTTTTTCCTGTTTTTATTATTACATTGCTTCATGGGTCGACAGCATGGAAGTTTACCACTGAGCAATTTAGTATTTCAATTACTTGGCAAATTCCTCTTATATTAAATTTCATCCACACCTTCTCATTTAATCAGAGTTTGGTCGATCTTAAGCTCTAATCAAACGAGAACGCAAGTCATCGCAAGTTGGCATGCAGTCACAAATTTCGGCTGTGGCGGTGGTTCGAACACCCTAATTAAGAAAATAAAGGTTTCATGAGTGTTTTAAACAAGTTTTAACTTTGTCACGGTACATAATATTTTCGGGAAATTATTCAGAGCGGCTGGCTGAGATAGCGTGACTGCCAACTTGCGATGACTTGCGTTCTCGGTTGATTAGGGCTTTATAACATGACTAGCTAGGGCATGTGTCTTGTAGAGCGTGTTTTTTATAATTTCTAATAAAGAAAAATCGTTGCTCGAGTAATTGGCTGGTCCCATTGTTATAATTTTGGATACTTTTGTTTTGTCTTTTGGTATTAGTGTATACATGTCTTAAACGTTGACAAATTGTGGCGGTTCTTTGTTTTTCTTGTCTCAACTATGTTATCGGATTATCATGCATCTTTACTGGAAACATGTGTTGTATATTTTTTTAAACTCATTTGAGTCATTTCTCTTACCCCATGCTGTTAAATAAGAACTATTTTATTTTGGTAAAGTTAAATCATTAGCATTCTTCAGATGGTGAGGAGAGATCATTAGAGTTTGGTGATTTGTAATCAGCAGGAAGGACTTTGTTATTTACAGAAGTCAATATGCAGTGCATAAATTATATTGTGGTGAAGTTACAGTACTGAAAAACCGCGTATATTAGTACCAGAATTTTACCAAGAGTTGTATATTTGCTGTCTACTGTTAATTAAACTATGAAATTAGGCTGTTTATAGTTTATTAATAAGTTCTTATTTTTTTTTCAGAAAAGAGAAGTGCTTGAATGTTGCTGGTTAGAGAACTAATTCATTAACTAATTGGGTGTGGTCTCTTTTGTATTATAAACGTATAATATTCCTACATTCTATGACTTAATTAACTATATTTTTTAACTGTGTTTAACTAACTGTGTTTAACTGTTTTCTCTAGAGGTCCAGTAAGACTTAGAGCCATCTTTAATTGCATTGATCTAGTGTTGCTACAGGAGGAAACTGGAGCAAACTAAACTAACTTTATTTATACTGGATATATAACTCTCATTCATATCTAAACTGTTCTTCCTCCAGTGTTACTACAGGAGGAAGCTAGAGTAAACTAAACTAACTTTATTTATACTGGATATATAACTCTTATTCATATCTAAACTGTTCTTCCTAGAGGTCCAGTGAGGACCATCCCTCATTGGTCCAGTGTTACTACAGGAGGAAACTGGAGTAAACTAAACTAACTTTATTTATACTGGATAACTCTATCAGTCATATCTAAACTGTTCTCTCTAGAGGTCCAGTAAGAACCATCCCTCATTGGTCCAGTGTTACTACAGGAGGAAACTGGAGTAAACTAAACTAACTTTATTTATACTAGACGATTTCTATACTGGAGAAGAGGGAAACCTGGGGAACTTGTTGGACGTTAGAGGAAAATAGGCACTCCGAGAGGAGAAGAGAAAAAATTCCCCAGGTGTCCCTCTTCTCCAGGCCCTCCTCTAAGCCTCTGCGGAGGAAAGAGATACTGAACGAGTTGTGTTAATGCGTGTTCAACTTTGTCGTTTTCGTGTGCGTTTCCGAGACGTCTACTCCTTGATCAGTAAAATCGTCTGGCGTTAGACAGAGTAAAGATAAAGTTGTCCCACAGCAACTGATTAGCGCATGAAAGCTGGTTAAAGATGTTACTGCGCTTTATACATATGCATGTCTTAATATCTGTATATAGCCATTTAAAAAAAGTAGAACTAGTGCTTAAGCAAAATGAGAAGGTGATAAACTCACTGCCAAGATTTTTAGCTCTGATGAAGGGCCGAAATGTCTCACTGTAGATATTTCGTTATAATGCTAAACCGGTCAACCATCTTTTTACTTCCGTTACAGTGTAATAATGTACGCTACATACTGGGTGGGATAACTTCTCTGCTATAACCCAAACAATCTTCGGAAATACCATTAATTCTTCTTCAAATATGGCTTTGCTGGCGGTATGGGATCAAAGTTCGGTGAAGTCGTCAATTAGTTTTGGCGTGTACTCGCTATCAACACCGACTTATTCTAGCCAGACAGGAAACACGAGTTGTAAGATAAGGAACGAAGGAAAACATTGCAGCGTGTGAACTACTGTTATTCGAGAACGTTCTGTACAATCATCGTGAGATAATCAGAGTTTTGCAGACACTTCTAACAGACGTTTGGTAGACGCCCTTCACGCTCAAATACTCAGAAAAGATTTCTGAACAATTCTTGGTATTTTGTAAGGTTACTGGTAGGAAGGAAGGAAGGAAGGAAGGAAGGAAGGAAGGAAGGAAGGAAGGAAGGAAGGAAGGAAGGAAGGAAGGAAGGAAGGAAGGAAGGAAGGAAGAAAGAAGAAGGAAGGGAGGAGGGAAGGAAGGGAGGAGGGAAGGAAGGGAGGAGGGAAGGAAGGGAGGAGGGAAGGAAGGAAGGAGGAAGGAAGGAAGGAAGGAAGGAAGGAAGGAAGGAAGAAGAAGAAGGAAGGAAGGGAGGAGGGAAGGAAGGAAGGAGGGAACGAAGGAAGGAAGGAAGGTAGGTAGGTAGGTAGGTAGGTAGGAAGGAGGGAGGGAGGGAGGGAGGGAGGGAGAGAGAGAGGGAGGGAGGAAAGAAAGAAAGACAGAAAGAAAGAGGGAAGGAAGGAAGGAATGAATGAAGGAAGGAAGGAATGAATGAATGAATGAATGAATGAATGAATGAATGAATGAATGAATGAATGAATGAATGAATGAATTAAGGAGAGAAAGAAGGGAGGAAGAAAGAGAGGGGAATAGAAAAGAAGAAATAAGTCACTAATGCAAAAGCCCAAACCGTCAATCACGCATCTCGTGGGGACTGGGGTCCCGCGTGGGATCAACACAAAAAGTTCTTTAAAACAAATATGGCGGCGAACATTGAAGACATGACTTCGGATGACGATGATATACTGCGGCAGGAAAACATCAGAACTTATTTACTCAATCAAGAAGGTAAACTATAACCATATATTATCGTTTAATAGTTCAATAACGAACCCATCTCTTTTTATACCAAGATCATAACACATCGAAGTTTGCGTTGCAATGATTATTAAAGAGGATTATTTTGTAAAAATATTTTGTCCTGTTTCTAACTCGGGATTATTTTTCTAGACGAACTTTATTTGTCACAAGCTGCAGTATTTATTGAAGATGCGTTTAAGGTAATTGATATTGTCCTTGATTTTGAAGACGATTGATTATAAATCAAAAATGAAAATACTGAATCCTTGATTCATTCTCACTGACATTTGACATTGTATAAATGTAATTGTTAGTTGATTCAGCCAGTAGGCGATCGATTGATGATCGGGTAATTAATTGATTAATCAATAGTAATCGATATAATTTTTTAATTGATATTGATGAATATTATGGTGCTCTGTATTGATTTTTATTGAAACATAAACTATAAATATAATGCGATGTAAACATTACGTTTGACCACGCGCCGATTGCATAAATTATCATAATCAATGCGGAATGAAATTGTTGATTAATTAATTTGTATTGAAAATAGATAGCAGTTTATAATGACAAAGACAAGGTTTATTGATTGCTTATATTCAATTTTGATTGATTGAATATATTTTTTTATTAAATTTATTACTCTTAGTATCGATCAATTCATCACAAGATAGACCAGAAGTCTCTTCGACTTTACCATATTTATTTTTCAAAGTCATTTCAATGGTAAGTACTGACATTGTTGGATGAAAAATATTTGCTACCATTTCTGGTTTCTTTCTATTGGCTGGAGTATTTTAGATTTACAATTTGAGACCTACTTTAAATGAAGTATGAATGAATAAATGATGAAAGATTGGATGATTGAATGGATGGATGAATGAATGAATGAATGAGCGAGCGAGCGAGCGAGCGAGCGAGCGAGCGAGCGAGCGAGCGAGCGAGCGAGCGAGCGAGCGAGCGAGCGAGAGAACGAACGAACGAACGAATGAATGAATGAACGAATGAATGAATGAATGAATGAACAAATGAATGAATGAACAAATGAATGAATGAACAAATGAATGAACGAATGAAGGAATGAATGAACGAACGAATGAACGAACGAACGAACGAACGAATGAACGAACGAACGAATGAACGAACGAATGAACGAATGAACGAACGAATGAACGAATGAACGAACGAACGAACGAACGAACGAACGAACGAATGAACGAACGAATGAACGAACAAATGAATGAATGAACAAATGAATGAACAAATGAATGAATGAATGAATGAATGAATGAAGGAATGAATGAACGAATGAACGAATGAACAAACGAATGAACGAATGAACGAACGAATGAACAAATGAATGAATGAATGAACGAATGAATGAACAAATGAATGAATGAACAAATGAATGAACGAACAAATGAATGAACGAATGAATGAATGAATGAATGAAGGAATGAATGAACGAATGAATGAATGAACGAATGAACGAACGAACGAACGAACGAACGAACGAACGAACGAACGAATGAACGAATGAATGAACGAACGAACGAATGAATGAACGAATGAACGAATGAACGAATGAATGAATGAATGAACGAATGAACAAATGAAGATAAGGATAAATTAATAAACATCTATTCTTGTGTGAGCATGCCTGTTTTACTCAGCTAGCTGGCTAGTAAGTGTATCCCAGATTTTTATTTTATTTATTGCAATGATTTTATTGTACACAGGAGTATTGGTCTTGTGATTTTCATAATCTTGAGTTTGGCATTTGTGGAGCCTCCATCTTCTTTGTCGTAAGTTTCAAAATAAACATTGCACTTAAGAGGAGGGCTTATTAGAAAGAGAGAGTTTATTCGAGAGGTGTTTATTAAGGGGGGCTTATTAGAAAGGGGAGCTTATTAGACGGGGGAGCTTATTAGAATGAAGGGTGCTTATTAGAGAGAGGGGTGCTTATTAGAGAGAGGGGTGCTTATTAGAGAGAGAGGGTGCTTATTAGAGAGAGAGGTGCTTATTAGGGAGAGAGGGTGCTTATTAGAGAGAGAGAGAGGGGCTTATTAGAGAGAGGGTGTGCTTATTAGAGAGAGGGGTGCTTATTAGAGAGAGGGGTGCTTATTAGAGAGGAGGGGGGGGTTGCTTATTAGAGAGAGGGGGTGCTTATTAGAGAGAAGGGTGCTTATTAGAGAGAAGGGGTGCTTATTAGAGAGAAGGGTGCTTATTAGAGAGAAGGGGTGCTTATTAGAGAGAAGAGGTGCTTATTAGAGAGAGAGAGGGGCTTATTAGAGAGAAGGGTGGGCTTATTAGAGAGAGGGGCGCTTATTAGAGAGAAGGGTGTGCTTATTAGAGAGAGAGGGGCTTATTAGAGAGAGGGGGGCTTATTAGAGAGAGGGGTGCTTATTAGAGAGAGGGTGTGCTTATTAGAGAGAGAGGGTACTATTTAGAGAGAAGGAGTGCTTATTAGAGAGAGAGGGGCTTATTAGAGAGAGGGGAGCTTATTAGAGAGCGGGGGTGCTTATTAGAGAGAGGGGCTGCTTATTAGAGAGAGGGGCTGCTTATTAGAGAGAGAGGGTGCTTATTAGAGAGAGAGGGTGCTATTTAGAGAGAAGGGGAGGGGGCTTACTAGAGAGAGGGGGGCTTATTAGAGAAAGGGGGGCTTATTAGAGAGAGGGTGCTTATTAGAGAGAGAGGGTGCTATTTAGAGAGAAGGGGAGGGGGCTTACTAGAGAGAGGGGGCTTATTAGAGAGAGGGGGCGCTTATTAGAGAGAGGGGGCGCTTATTAGAGAGAGGGGGCTTATTAGAGAGGGGGCGCTTATTAGAGAGAGGGGGCGCTTATTAGAGAGAGGGGTGCTTATTAGAGAGAGGGGGCTTATTAGAGAGAGGGGCGCTTATTAGAGAGAGGGGGTGCTTATTAGAGAGAGGGGGCTTATTAGAGAGAGGGGTGCTTATTAGAGAGAGGGGGCGCTTATTAGAGAGAGGGGGCGCTTATTAGAGAGAGGGGGCTTATTAGAGAGAGGGGGCGCTTATTAGAGAGAGGGGCGCTTATTAGAGAGAGGGGTGCTTATTAGAGAGAGGGGGCGCTTATTGGAGAGAGGGGGGCTTATTAGAGAGAGGGGGCTTATTAGAGAGAGGGGGGCTTATTAGAGAGAGGGGTGCTTATTAGAGAGAGGGGTGCTTATTAGAGAGAGGGGTGCTTATTAGAGAGAGGGGGCTTATTAGAGAGAGGGGGCGCTTATTAGAGAGAGGGGGCGCTTATTAGAGAGAGGGGGTGCTTATTAGAGAGAGGGGGCGCTTATTGGAGAGAGGGGGGGCTTATTAGAGAGAGGGGGGGCTTATTAGAGAGAGGGGGGCTTATTAGAGAGAGGGGGCTTATTAGAGAGAGGGGGCTTATTAGAGAGAGGGGGGCTTATTAGAGAGAGGGGGCTTATTAGAGAGAGGGGTGCTTATTAGAGAGAGGGGGGGCTTATTAGAGAGAGGGGGTGCTTATTAGAAAGAGGGGGTGCTTATTAGAGAGAGGGGGTGCTTATTAGAAAGAGGGGGTGCTTATTAGAAAGAGGGGGTGCTTATTAGAGAGAGGGGGTGCTTATTAGAGAGAGGGGTGCTTATTAGAGAGAGAGGGTGCTTATTAGAGAGAGGGGGTGCTTATTAGAGAGAGGGGGTGCTTATTAGAAAGAGGGGGTGCTTATTAGAGAGAGGGGGTGCTTATTAGAGAGAGGGGGTGCTTATTAGAGAGAGAGGGTGCTTATTAGAGAGAGGGGTGCTTATTAGAGAGAGAGGGTGCTTATTAGAGAGAGGGGGTGCTTATTAGAGAGAGGGGGCGCTTATTGGAGAGAGGGGGGCTTATTAGAGAGAGGGGGTGCTTATTAGAGAGAGGGGGCTTATTAGAGAGAGAGGGGGCTTATTAGAGAGAGGGGTGCTTATTAGAGAGAGGGGGTGCTTATTAGAGAGAGGGGTGCTTATTAGAAAGAGGGGGTGCTTATTAGAGAGAGGGGGTGCTTATTAGAGAGAGGGGGTGCTTATTAGAGAGAGAGGGTGCTTATTAGAGAGAGGGGGTGCTTATTAGAGAGAGGGGGTGCTTATTAGAGAGAGGGGGTGCTTATTAGAGAGAGGGGGTGCTTATTAGAGAGAGGGGTGCTTATTAGAGAGAGGGGGTGCTTATTAGAGAGAGGGGGTGCTTATTAGAGAGGGGGTGCTTATTAGAGAGAGGGGGTGCTTATTAGAGAGGGGGTGCTTATTAGAGAGAGGGGGTGCTTATTAGAGAGAGGGGTGCTTATTAGAGAGAGGGGGCGCTTATTAGAGAGAGGTGTTAATTAGAGAGGGGGCTTATTAAAGAGAGGATTAACTTTTTCACTTCAGATGGTCTTCAGATCCTCGTCCGGGCTTTAGGAACCAAAGAATTCTTGTTCCTTGTGGTGTGACAGAAGGCATTGAGATTACGTGCTTGATATTTTTTGTCTTAGATCTCGGTCTGAAGGTAGAGTCTGTAACATAATCAAACTCAAATAAAAAGATGCAGTAGCAGTGCCACGGGTCGATTTTCCAATCCGTCCAAATTCGAGGAGAAAAGGGTGGTGCATGTGTGTGTGTGTGTGTGTATGTGTGTATGTGTGTGTGTGTGTGGGGGGTGGGGGTGGGGGGGGGGGTAGGTTCTTGACTGAGATTTGAAATCTGGCTCATGGGAACTACTGACATAAGGGCAGGCAACCTACCTAAATAAACTTTGGAATATAAGAATGAAGACAAGTAATAAAACACCTCAAAATTATTGTGATTTTATTTCTTTTTTAATATCGATGATTCGAAATACAGTACTGTGCAGAAATAACCTAACACTGCGTCTGCGGGCGCTCTGCGTGCGGTTGTGCGGCTGCCGCAAGGTCGCTGTGCGTCTGAGGCTGCGCCCGCTTGGGAGATTGTCTGCGTGCGGTTTCACGTCCGCCTTGCGGCTGCGGTTCTGCAGACGCAGGAACCACAGTTGATGATCGTCAAACGTCGGAACACCCGGGTGTTACAGAATTCAAAACTATTAAACTGTGTGGAGCAACAGATACAGGTACAAAAACCGCCAAAGAAGAAGTCGCTGAGTCGAGAATTTAGTCTATCTGAGCGTATAAAGACTGGTATAAAGACTGCCAACGAAAGAGTCGCTGACATATAGAATCTCGTGATCTAATCTAAATCACCGACGAACGAGTCGCGGAGATTCTGAATTCAGTACATCTAACGACAGCTACATAATTATAAAGATTGCCTGAACGAGTTGATGAGATATATAATTTAGTCTGTCTAAGCGCGACAGCGATTGACAAGAGATTTTCCATAAAGGCGAACTTGGAATCAAAGTGTCAAACATTCAAACTTCGAAACTTTGAAGTCAATATCCGAACTTCCGAACCGCGCCGCGTGGAAAATTGATTTTACGTCAAAAGTTCGCCTTCCGAAAAAGTTAAATCGGTCAAAGTGAACTACTTGATCAAAATACATGTATTAAAAACTTACCTTGGCAGTATTAAATGATTTTAAAGTAATTTTATAAGAAGAGTCAGCGGGTTTTGAAACAACATTATGATTCTAGGGCCTGCAGATTGCTTGATTGAAAATTTCATTCCGAAGCGGAGTTTCCGAAAAACAGTTTTGTAAATTAAAGTTTTACTATAAGAACACTCTTAAAATTTGCCGAACGTTTGTTTGAAGATTTCAGTGGTGAGGGCATAGTCAATCGAGATATGGTCTGGAAACTCAGCTGAAGTCTTTGGTCTATCTTTTTGTTCGCCTTTATGCATTTTTGTGCACGGTGCACGGTCACTGAACACATTGTATTTTAGTATAATGAACGAATTGTCCAATAACAACGTTTCAGTTCAATCACTCAACCGTGCTATTTAAATATTAATAAACCTAAAACAAAGGATGTGCACGGTGTAAGGTACGGTTTAACATAAAATCACAGCTCATTATAGGCGCTTTGAAGTTTGCCGAGTTGCCAGACCATATCTCGATTGACTATGGTGAGGGTGAAACTATTAATTTCTAACAATTTATGCAATTTCGACAAGCGTCTGTGACGCAGGCTAATTCCCAAGGCGCTCATTTGTATAAAGACTTCGTAGCGGTTTAGGACCCCACGTTGCATGCATTTTGTGTTTAAGAAAATACTTTTTCGGCGTAACTGTTGTCGGGACCAAATTCCTAAACTCTGTTTGTTGAGTCGCTACGAACCCAATTCGAGAAAATTAATCTATAGAGACGTATAAATAACTTTTCTTTGCCAAGTTTACGATTGTGTGTATGATTTGTAATAAACACGTTTATATTAGCAGTATACAGTATATTCGAACTTTACATATAAACTCTGAAACTCGATGATTAGCCCTTTCCCGTTTCCGACATATTTGCTTTGAAACTATTATTTTTTCGAATCCGTATTATTTTATTAATCTTTGAACTACATGTGATTTTTACAGTCAAACCGGGTGTTCTCTTGCCCGCAATATTGCAATATTCACGAACAACATTGCAATTTTCATTGGCTATTTGCCCGAGTCAATTAACAATCATCATTCACAAGTTGACAGTAATATTTTGTGTTCGAATCCATAAAGACGTTTTATTCTCAAACCGCCTTGAAAAATAAATATTCCAAGTTTAATTCGGCCGATCAATTCGTCGTTCTTGTTCATTTCATCATTGATGA
>OZ036012.1:6072416-6199916 GCA_964035015.1 Corallium rubrum | reverse complement strand
AATCAATCAATCAATCAATCAACCAACCAACCAACCAACCAACCAACCAACCAACCAACCAACGAATCAACCAACCAAACAACCAAACAACCAACCAAACAAACAACCAAACAAACAAACAAACAAACAAACAAACAAACAAACAAACAAACAAACAAACAAACAAACAAACAAACAAACAAACAAACAAACAAACAAACAATCAAACAAGCAAACAAACAAGCAAACAAGCAAACAACCAACCAACCAACCAACCAACCAACCAACCAACCAACCAACCAACCAACCAACCAACCAACCAACCAACCAACCAACCAACCAACCAACCAGCCAAACAAACAACCAACCAAACAACCAGTACCAACAGACTAAGCAAGCAACAGCAAACTAACCAACCAACCAACCAACCAACAAACCAACCAACCAACCAACCAACCAACCAACCAACCAACCATGCAACCAACTAACTTACCAAGCAATTAATCACAAAGAATCACTGGAATCACCAAGACAATATCAATCACGACAATAACAGTGAATCACAATGACATATACAATCTCTTCTTAGGTCTGTATTGCTTTATGAATCTCCTACTTGCTGTTATTTACTCACAATTTCAAGGTTATCTTAAGGTATAGTATGTACAGTATATTGAACAAGGTCTATTGCGAATAATTATTATGGGCTGGCGAACTCGGGTAGAGAATAATAATAATGTGTTACTCCAAGTGATGAACCATATCGGACAAGTAGAGAAAACTCTACTTGGCCTAGCCAGTTGGGATTCGAACGCACGACCTTCGGTTTACTAGTCCGATGCTCTACCAACTGAGCGACAGGTCAAGTTGGGAGCTGAAGGTCGAATGATGGTATATATCTTATTAGATGTTTTGGTGTGTAGTATCGCTGTATATTTTTACGAGTTGTGCCGTTACTATGACGAGCCGGCAGGGCGAGTCAAAATACAAACAACGAGTAAAAATATACCGCGATACTACACACCAAAACATGTAATATGAGATTTATTATACAGCTGCTCTGATAAAAAAAGTTTTATGGAAAAAGAAAACTCTAAAAAGACCAGAGAAGTAGCGTGACTTGCACCAAGACAAAACCAAGACAAACTAATAAGCATACATGAAGTAGTCTCGCGTGTGTAAATTTGATTGGCTAACAAAATCTGTCAAACCGGTTTTCTACTATCCAAATAACTAACTATCCAAATATCGCTGTGTAGTTGTACTCATTTTCAGCGTTATTTGGACAGTTTTTAATGCAATTGTATAGTAAACCTAGGTTATGTACGAAGACTGTTGTCTAGATATTGAAGAAACTAGTCTGTTTTGAAATATCAAGTAACCTAAGTACCATCATTGGACCTTCAGCTCTCAACTTGACCTGTAGCTCAGTTGGGGAAGCACGGGTGACGTGTGCTGTTAGGGGGCTGCCTCTCATTAGTACTTGGATGGGTGACCGTCTGGGAATAACCCCGTTCTCGAGCTTGGAACACTCATGTGAGTAGAGTTTAGTTGGTCTCTCCTGTGCTTCGAGGGTTTTTCGCCGGGTTCTCCGGTTTTCCTCCCCCCATAAAATCAACACCTAGGTCTGTGATTCGTGGTCTGACATGTGTATCATAAATGTGTCGTAGGGCGGCTGCTTCGAGCGCCTTTAATATGCCTTCGACTCTGCCACTTGAAATTTAGTAATGTAAAATGCTCTTGAAAAGCCCCTTGTGGGAAGAAGTAATTAAAATTTGTAATCTAATCTGTAATCTGGTAGAGCATCGGACTAGTTAAACCAAAGGTCGTGGGTTCGAATCCCAGCCGGGCCACACACCTTAACGGGCCACACACCGTAAGGCGAGCTCACTAATCTTGACGAGGTTTGGGCCGAGTTTATATGCGTTCACCAACTCGATTCTTAGGATTTCGTGGGCGATGATTTTCGGTATACGCAATGTCTACCGATCAGCGGCAGGCATTATTAAATTGTGCGCTACACTACACCACGTTGTCTTTCTTCCTCGAGTACTTTTCGACAACAGCCGTTATTGCTGCAAATCAACAACCTAAAACTGCATAGATTGCCGTTCTTCAATTCAAGCAAGAGTGCTGACGCCATCACTCTTTAATGGCTCGATTTTATACGCGTGACGTCCATGTTGAGGAAAATGTCGCATGCTTAAGCTCTTTAATTGAAAATGCTTCGGACGATAACAAGTATTTTACTACTAAATAGTAAATGGTAGCAACTCGCAGCACTTCACTTTTAATAAAAACTTCTAGTATTAAGTGTGTCAATGGTTCTTTCTAAGACTATTCCAATAGCCTTATTCTACTATTCAGAATGTTGGGTAATTATATCTTTGTCTGGTTCTTGGGAAAGCGAAAACATTTTATTAAATATTTATCCGTTTCAGAGTTCGCTTCAGTCCAGTTACTTTCGCCTACGCACTGGTGTTCGTGCAGCATTTGAAGTGCTGAGGGAAAGAGCTTTTAACAGTGACAATGATATGAGCTTGAGCAGTGCAAACAATAGGTGAGAACATGTTGAGAGCAAGCGTGTACAGACAGACAGACAGATAGACGGACGGACGGACGGACGGACGGACGGACGGACGGACGGACGGACGGACGGACGGACGGACGGACGGACGGACGGAGGGAGGGAGGGAGGGAGGGAGGGAGGGAGGGAGGGAGGGAGGGAGGGAGGGAGGGAGGGAGGGAGGGAGGGAGGGAGGGAGGTAGGTCAGGGAGGGAGGGAGGGAGGGAGGGAGGGAGGGAGGGAGGGAGGGAGGGAGGGAGGGAGGGAGGGAGGGAGGGAGGGAGGGAGGGAGGAAGCAAGGAAGGAAGGAAGGAAGGAAGGAAGGAAGGAAGGAAGGAAGGAAGGAAGGAAGGAAGGAAGGAAGGAAGGAAGGAAGGAAGGAAGGAAGGAAGGAAGGAAGGAAGGAAGGAAGGAAGGAAGGAAGGAAAGAAAGAAGGAAGGAAGGAAGGAAGATGGAATGGATGTGTAATATAGACGGATAGACGGAACCAATCGACGATCAAATGGACGAACGGAAGTAAGAATGGAGGTAAATGTTCTAAGTAATACTATGGAACTAGTTTGCTTTGTTGTTTAGAACGGTCTCTACACGGATTACACGACGTTTGATTCAGAAAGTTGACTTTGGAAGGAAAAACATCGACGTTATATGGGATGTAGGTTTTTCTAAAATTGCTCAAGACAAGAATAGAGAAAATATTATTGAAATGAGAAATATGAAACATTTTGATGAACAAAAATTTCTAAATGATCTAGCACATCAGACATGGGAAGATATATACTTTTTTGCAGATAATCCCAATAGCATGTGGGACATTTGGAAAGAATTATTTTTAGAAATTCTTGATAAACATGCCCCTCTACAACAGAAAAAGATAAAGTCAAAAAATTCTCCATGGATAACTAATAGTATAAAAGCCATGATTCTTCAGAGAGATAAACTAAAAAGAAAAGCCATGATCACAAAACTAGGAACAGATTGGGAAAATTATAAGAAAATAAGGAATGACATAACTCTTCAAATACGACAAGCAAAACGAGAATATTTCTCAACCAAAATTAAAAATGAAAGTCAAAATCCTAAATCTGCTTGGAAAACGATAAATAGTTTACTTGGCAAACAAAACAAAAAAACAAATATAAATGAACTGATTATCGATGACAAAAAGGTAACAAACTTAAGTGATTTCGCAGAAAGCTTTAATGATTACTTCTCGGAAATTGGATCAAAATTAGCTGACAAAATTAACCAGAACAACAGCAACTGTTTTCAACAATACATCGAAAAAACTAAATCTGAGTTTACTGCGTTTGACCCAGTTCCTCTTAACCATGTCTTTCATCTCTTGTCTCAGCTTCAGAGCTCAAAAGCCACAGGCATTGATAAAATTTCTAGTAAAATTATTAAAATTGCTGCACCAATCATATCCAGTTCACTGACATATATATTTAACCAATCTATCACTTTATGCAGTTTTCCACATGAATGGAAAATGGCAAAAGTAACCCCATCTTCAAGAGCGGCAAGAAAAATTTACCTGAAAATTACAGACCTATATCTGTTTTACCTATCCTAAGCAAAATTATGGAACGTATTTTATACAACCAACTCTATGAATATCTTTCTGAAAATAATCTTTTATCAGAGAAACAATTTGGCTTTCGAAAGCATCATTCTACTGCTACTGCACTACTTGACTGCACAAATAGTTGGTATCTAAATATGGATAGAAAAATGTTAAACCTCGTTGTTTTAATTGATTTAAAGAAAGCATTTGATACTGTGGACCATAAAATTCTCCTACAAAAAATGGAACTCTATGGTATCAAAGGCGATGCTCTAACATTATTAACGTCATATTTATCAGATCGCACCCAAAAATGTCAAGTAAATGGATATGTTTCATCTGAACGAGATATAATATGTGGTGTACCTCAAGGATCTATCTTAGGACCTTTGTTCTTTTTGATTTACATAAATGACCTCCCTAAATGCCTGAACAAAACTGAAGCTCGATTATTTGCTGATGATACAAATATAACAGCAGCTGGGAAAACAATAAATGAAATTGAAAATGTCGTAAACTCGGATCTAGAAAACCTTCGAAATTGGCTAATAGCGAACAAACTAAACCTAAATGTAACTAAAACTGAATTCATATTAATTGGTTCTAATCAAATGTTGAAAACAGTATCAAATTGTCAGCCAAATATTTCTATTGATGGTAAAGCAGTCAAACAAGTAACTGAAAGTAAAACATTGGGCATAGTTGTCGACGAAAATTTGAACTGGAAAAATAACACTGACATTGTCTGTAAAAAAATAACATCAGGTCTAGGTGCTCTTCGGCGCCTAAAAGAATTTGTTGATCTGAAAACCCTTCTATCAATATATAATGCTATAATACAACCTTACTTTGATTATTGCTGTGAAGTTTGGAATGTGCTAGGAGAAACTCAATCCACACGTCTACAAAAGCTTCATAACAGAGCTGCTCGCATTATAACAAATATGCCCAATGAAGTACAGCAAGATACTATATTAAGTGAATTAAATTGGGAACCACTAAAATCACAAAGAATGAAAGCAAAAGCCAAAATGATGTACAAAATATTAAACAACATGGGTCCAGAATGCCTACAAAATCAATTCACTTTCAGAGAAGAAGTCCTAAATCACAATCTTCGAAACAGTGACCTTAATGTTTGTTTGCCAAAACCGAGAACAAATAACATGAAGAAAAGTTTTCTATATGATGGGGGCTCGATATGGAACTCCCTGTCAGTAGAAACTAAAAATAGCAAGTCTCTCAACCAATTCAAACGAAACATTGCTGCTTCTGCTCTACTGTAAGTAACTAAACTGTAACATTTTTCTCTATATTAAACCATGGGTAATATAATAGATTATATTTATAAATTATCTAATTATATTATCCATGATTATACTTAACTATGTTCTAAAAATTTGTAATCCAGACATTTATGTAAATCTTTGTAGATATTCTATTTTGTATGTAATTTAGCGTAATACCTGTATCTCAAACACGCCCACTGTGGAAACCAGCATCTGCTGACAGTGTTAGCGTGGTTAAATAAAGATTATCTATCTATCTATCTATCTATCTAACTGTGTTTATTTTATTATTTTTATTTTTTATTTTTCTCACAAGATATTAGATCGTAATAGCTGTGGTCATCTAACAGCTAAGCAGTTTCAGGAATTGTTTGATTCAATTTCGAAACAGAGTAGAACAATGGTAAGTGAGAATCCATAACTTTAATTTTGGGGAGATAAAATCATTCAGAATCATTCAGAATCATTCAGAATCATTCAGAATCATGCAGAATCATTCAGAATCATACAGAATCATTCAGAATCATTCAGAATCATACAGAATCATACAGAATCATACAGAATTATTCAGAATCATACAGAATCATTCAGAATCATACAAAATCATACAGAATCTACAGAATCATACAGAATCATTCAGAATCATACAGAATCATTCAGAATCATACAGAATCATTCAGAATCACGCAGAATCATTCATAATCATACAGAATCATTCAGAATCATACAGAATCCTTCATAATCATACAGAATCATACAGAATCATACAGAATCATACAGAAGCATTCAGAATCATTCAGAAGCATACAGAATCATTCAGAATCATACAGAATCATACAGAAGCATACAGAATCATACAAAATCATACAGAATGGTACAGAATCATTCAGAATCACACAGAATCACACAGAATCATTCAGAATCATTCAGAATCATACAGAATCATACAGAATCATTCAGAATCATACAGAATCATACAGAATCATTCAGAATCATTCAGAATCATTCAGAATCATTCAGAATCATTCAGAATCATACAGAATCATTCAGAATCACGCAGAATCATTCATAATCATACAGAATCATTCAGAATCATACAGAATCCTTCATAATCATACAGAATCATACAGAATCATACAGAATCATACAGAATCATACAGAATCATTCAGAAGCATACAGAATCATTCAGAATCATTCAGAATCATACAGAATCATACAGAAGCATACAGAATCATACAAAATCATACAGAATGATACAGAATCATTCAGAATCACACAGAATCATTCAGAATCATTCAGAATCATACAGAATCATACAGAATCATTCAGAATCATACAGAATCATACAGAATCATTCAGAATCATTCAGAATCATTCAGAATCATTCAGAATCATTCAGAATCACACAGAATCATTCAGAATCATTCAGAATCATTCAGGGTCATTCAGAATCATACAGAATCATTCAGAATCATTCAGAATCATTCAGAATCATACAGAATCATTCAGAATCATTCAGAATCATAAAAAATTATCACACAGGATCACTTTCTTCGTTCTCTTTATTTCTTAGCGTCCCCCACTCAGTCGCTGCACCAATCATTATCTTCGTGTGTTACAGAAGATGGCCATTCATCGTTTTTTTAATTATTTTGGGCTCGTAGTCGTCGCTTTGAATGCTATCTTGATATCAGTAAGCAAGTTTGGGGTGAACTGTCAAAATTATTATGTGTACATCATACATGCAGTTGTGGATTATAAACGCAATAAATTGTACGAAGGGGTTATAGTATAAAAATGGAACTTTAGATATTCTTTATATTATTTAACTAACACTAATTATATAATTCAAATAATCATTTCATTTTTCCTTTAGGTTGAGTTATCCAGACATTTTGCAAAAAGCAACTACTCTGCTTATTCACCTCTTTCTGTAAGTACTGTACTGTACTGTACTGCGCTGTGCTGTGCTGTACTGTGCTGCGCTGTGCTGCGCTGTGCTGCGCTGTGCTGCGCTGTGCTGCGCTGTGCTGCGCTGTGCTGCGCTGTGCTGCGCTGTGCTGCGCTGTGCTGCGCTGTGCTGCGCTGTGCTGCGCTGTGCTGCGCTGTGCTGCGCTGTGCTGCGCTGCGCTACGCCGCGCCGTGCGCCGAGCTGAGCTGAGCTGCACTGCACTACACTACACTGCACTGGAATGGAATGTATTGTATCGAGTTGGCTTGGATTGGATAGCCTTTTTCAACTTTTTTCATATTACTTTTTGACAGGCTGTGAACTTCTTCTTTGTCGTATATTATCTGTTGGAACAAGTAAGTAATGCAAAAGACTACTGTTTTTTTAATTGTTTTGAAATAATTTAAAATAAGGTTGGAAAAATGTCCAGCTGTTTTCGGCACTACCATTTTTGGACGCCGCCCAACTGGCGCCACCCACTGTCGACAGAGTTCTGTTGTTAAATCTGTATTAAAATACTCATTAATAATTCATGACAAAAACACAAAAGAAATCAATACCGTAGCAGTGGTTGTAAATCGGATACAGCATCGTCCTGATTTACATAAACTTTAGCTTCGATTTTCTCGGCTAAAACAGACCGTATCCCCAAAATAGTTGGTGAACTTGATTACTTAGATGCATTTGTGTTTTACAAATGTATTTTAAGAATTTTACAAATGTATTTTACAACATATGTATTTTAAGAAAGATACAGCATTCCCAGCCGAGCTGTATCTGATTTACTACGACTCGCTTGCAACTCGCCTTGTAAATCAGATACAGCTCGGCTGCTCATGCTGTATCTATTACTTAAACATGTGTGTTGTATTGGTTTATTGCTTAGTGCTTGAAACTCTGGGCAATTGGATGGCAAAGATACATCACTCATAAGGTATAGAAACATTGGGCAAGAGATATTGATTTTGTTGGGACAGTAATAAGAGAGAAGATGAAACAGAAAGGAAGAAATTTAAAGGAAAGGAAAGCCAGCCAGCAAGCCAGCCAGCCAGCCAGCCAGCCAGCCAGCCAGCCAGCCAGCCAGCCAGCCAGCCAGCAAGCAAGCAAGCAAGCAAGCAAGCAAGCAAGGAAAGGACGGAAGGAAGGAAGGAAGGAAGGAAGGAAGGAAGGAAGGAAGGAAGGAAGGAAGGAAGGAAGCAAGGCAAGGCAAGGCAAGGCAAGGCAAGGCAAGGCAAGGCAAGGCAAGGCAAGGCAAGGCAAGGCAAGGCAAGGCAAGGCAAGGCAAGGCAAGGCAAGGCAAGGCAAGGCAAGGCAAGGCAAGGCAAGGCAAGGCAAGGCAAGGCAAGGCAAGGAAAGGAAAGGAAAGGAAAGGAAAGGAAAGGAAAGGAAAGGAAAGAAATGGAGAAAAGTAGAGAGGGAGAGAAAGGAAGAAAAGAGAAGGAAGGAAGGAAGGGAGGACAGAAATGGAAAAGGAAAAAAGCAGAAAAGACAGAAGAGGAAAGAAAAGGAGAGGAATGGAATAGAAAAGAAAAGAAAGGAGAACTAACTTTCAATTATTTTGTTTAGGAGAATTTATTTGATGGATGTATTACGTTGTTGCTGGTGGTGAGTTAAATGGAAAAATATTGTACGCGATCTCGTCACAAGGATCGTTTAATATCTCAATATTTGTTCTTAGGTTGCGCAAACTGTTGATATCTCAATGTATGGATCGCCGCTGCAATCCAACTTTCGGGAGTAAGTTAAAGCTTGCTCTGTCACCCACGATCAATTCTATAAATTTAATCGTTAAAATCCTCCACAACATTCGAACAATCAATCAATCAATCAATCAATCAATCAATCAATCCATCAATCCATCAATCAATCAATCAATCAACCAACCAACCAACCAATCAATCAACCAACCAATCAATCAATCCACTAATCAATTGATTATCTTTACTTTAAGACGTTATACAGAAAGTGATTATCCTACGTGGAACGTCATCAAGTTAATCAATATTTTGATTATACTTCGTCTCGTTCGAACTATTTCAAGTATCGAGGTTAGCTTAATAAGTTGGTACGTTTGCGAGTTTGCTGTAATGTAAAAGACGGTTGTTGGACGTTCGTCAAGCTCAATTATTCAGAAAAGATTTTTGAGCCCCAGACAAGGTTTGAACCTGCAACCTTCTAATGACCGGTTACAGCAAAAACTTTAATAGTTGCGTTATGTTTAGTGTCAATAATCATTTTAGTTGTGGGAATATATTCTTTTTTCAATCATTTACAATGAAGTAATCGTAATATTCGTACATTTATTTGATATTAGTTTGTTTGTACTTTGATCTAATCTAGTCGTTGTCGGTGATCACCAGTACTTTGGGTTATCTTTTAAAGAATCTGAAACCGTTTGGTGGAGTAATTGTGGTAAGACGGTGGATTTTTAAGCTAAAAAACGTTTCATTAATACTATTCTCATGAAATTTTGATTATTTTGTCTTAGGCTGTGTATTATATCTTTGCTATATTTGGGATGATGATCTTTGAAGACGCTATCCAACCAGCAAATGCACTGAATAAAACTCTCAAGTAGGTTTTAGTGTATGTGGAGTTCAGTGAACTTTCAAGAAAGACAGATAGACAGAAACAGACAGACGGACGGACGGACGGACGGGCAGACAGACAGGCAGGCAGGCAGGCAGACAGACAGACAGACAGACAGACAGACAGACAGACAGACAGACAGACAGACAGACAGGCAGGCAGGCAGGCAGGCAGGCAGGCAGGCAGGCAGGCAGGCAGGCAGGCAGGCAGGCAGGCAGGCAGGCAGGCAGGCAGACAGACAGACAGACAGACAGACAGACAGACAGACAGACAGACAGACAGACAGACAGACAGACAGACAGACAGACAGACAGACAGGCAGACAGACACAGACACAGACAGGCAGACAGGCAGACAGACACAGACACAGACAGGCAGACATTGGTTACAATGTAGCAAATCAATCGAGTAGATTAGAGCAAGAGGACGATAAAAGGTTGTGGTCATTTAGAGTGGTTTAGGAAAACAATCGATGAATATAGATTACAAATTTTATGTCTAAACATTATAGATATAGTTTTACTCAGGTCTTGAAAATGTATTTCTGAATTTCCCCCTAGCTCTACATGTGGCTCTTATGAACAGCTGGAGTACTGGGCTAATAATTTCAACGACTTTGCGGTGAGTCTTTGATGTCGTATATAGTAACTGTTTTGTACTAGAAGCAACTATTAAAGTAACAAGTGCACAAACGTTCGAGATTTTGTGGTGACATTGGAGGGATGAGACTGTGTATTGATACTATTCTAGGATGAGATTTTCTGTCTTTAATAATGACATTTACGACAGTCTGTGCCCCAGTACTAATGACAACATGAGAGAGGCTAGTACACGCGTAAAAATCTCGCAAGTTGTTACAGCATTGTTGCCTGAACAATGCTGTAACAACTTACAACAATGCTGTAACAACTTGTTGACATATGTGAACAACATTGATAAATGAACAACATTGTTCATCATTGTTTCAACAAGTTATTACTGCTTGATGAAACAACAACCGTTGTTCACGCATGTTGTAACCTTGTTGTTCATCGTTGTTATTTCGTCATGCTGTTACAACATGTTGTATCATGTGCGAACAACGTTGTTAGCTATAAAAATGTGCTGTTGGAACAACTTGTTCATGACTGTTGATTTATCCGTGAACAAGTTGTTCGAACCATAAGTGAACAAATTGTTGACAACTTGTTCACGGCGAGCAGCACAACATTGTTCACGACGAGCAGCACAACATTGTTCACGGCGAGCAGCACAACATTGTTCACGGCGAACAGCACAACATTGTTCACGGCGAGCAGCACAACATTGTTCACGGCGAACAGCACAACATTGTTCACGGCGAACAGCACAACATTGTTCACAGCGAACAGCACAACATAACGAACAGCACAACATTGTTCACGCCTGTTGACAACCGTGAACAAGTTGTGCGTTTTTACGCGTGTAGAGGGGGCCACGAAAAAACTTAACTCGTACCGAAACCTGGAGGCACATACACGCTACGTACACGAATAGTTGCACGTACACATGATGTATACATATATGTGTATAGATAACTGGGATGGTAATGTATATATACTATATATACAGTATATATATCTTTGATCTTTGTTTCATTTTGTTAACAGGCTTCGTTGGTTGTTTTATGGGATGCTATGATAGTTAATAATTGGCATATATTTCTTCATGCGTACACGCGATACACATCAAGGTAATATGCCTAGTTAGTTCTTCTTAAACTTCCTCCACCTTACATAAACCTAGCCTGCAAATTTTGGGCTGCAAGCAGGCTAACATAAACCTAACTCTAGAAAAGTTTACATGGTGACAAATACTAATACAAGCGTGCTGTTACATCTCGCCTCGACCAACTCTTACACTTTTTTCGTGCTCTCTCACCTTCACGCGTTACATCCATAACTCGATGGAGCACGCCAAACTATGAACCATTTCTTAAAGTGCTCATGAAACGAAAATTAAGTTTGTCTTATTTGAAAGTACTTTTAAAATGACAAAGTAACATCTTTTGCTGTTTTTTTGTTTCCTTGCGTAGTTTTTAGGTTATCACAGTTTGTTTTTATAAATGAAACTAACCAGTGACGTCACAACGTGCATAATGACTTACCGGGAAAGGTTATATATCTTTGTTGTTATTAAACGGAATCACGTTGGAGCAATTATGTGTATGTTTTTCGCTTACAACAACAAAAATATACATTCGCAACTGATGCCGTTTAAGGTGGTCTTATACAAAAAAATTTTTTTTCTTTTCTTTTTAATATAATTAAAATCTGTTTCTACCAGGTTGTTTGGTAAGTTAGTCTGACTAAAAAAAGATGTTTCTTCAATACATTATTGCCATGGTTACCAAGATATGACACCCCCCATGGTGAAAAGAGCGTACTTTTATAAACATGATAACTAGATAAATAATAATGATAAAAACCTGAATAACTTTTATTTAGTCACAAATAACATTGTCTAGGGAGTGAACTAGAACTATTGACATAGAAGCCATAATAAAGATTTTACAGCCTGAATACTAGAAATGTATACAATTAGTCTCACTAAAACTGTTATTATTTCATAACAATTAAACATAATTCAATTCTTTTAGTTCATTCCCACGAGAAATGTATATACTGTTAGCCCTGCAAATTTGATCAAGATTGCTTAAATACTTTCTGAAATCTTCTGCGCGCAATATCAGGAATCGGGCTTTTTTGTCAAATTGAGAAAAATGGCTTTAAAGTTAATAATAGCAAATATATATAACCTTTCCCAGTAAGTCATTATACACGTTGTAATGTCACTGGTTAGTTTCACGTATCAAACAAACTGAAATATCTCAAGAACAAAGCAAGGAAACAAAAAACAGCAATAGATGTTACTTTGTCGTTTTAAAAGTACTTTCAAATAAGACAAACTTAATTTTCGTTTCATAAGTACTTTAAATGGTTAACGTACTGCTGAAATATATACTCATAAAAGAGTTATAACGTTTTGAACGAAGGTCCTTCGTTTTGAGCGAAGGTCCTTTGTCAGAGAGAAAGATACTCACACATTTATGTCGAACGAAAGACGTTCGCTCGAATCACCAGAGCTTTTTTAATGATTATTTTCCAACTCAAGTCTCAGTTGTTTTTTTCTCTCTTTTCTTCAGTTGGTCGCAGTTGTTTTTTGTTGCTTGGTATTTAATCTCCGTCGTCATTTGTGTCAATCTTTTCGTAGCTCTGCTCTTGGACGTAAGTATGGAATCCAGTGGCCTCGCCAGACTTGAGAGGGTGGGCTGGACAAAACGATGACGTCATCGTTACATGACGTCATCGTTATATGACGTCATCCTAATATGACGTCATCGGTATATGACGTCATAATTGTTGGTACTTCATGTTAATTCTAGATAATAGTTTTTATATAGATAATTGTGATTTTAAAATATATATGATGGTTTCTGTTTTTTTCCAGTAGTGCTAATCCAACACTACCTGTAACCTCCGCATTAACCTTAACATCCAAACATTCGTAAACCTAACCCAAACTGTTGTGTGGACCTAACACATAGTAGCTACGAGACGAATGATTGGCGTTGCTGCACTAAGTCTCCAGAGCGAACTAACGCAAGAAAAGATATGAAAAACACATTCACACACTTGTAAACTATTTGACCAGCTAGCGGTGTGAGTTAGCTGGATTCATTACATACCCCCCTGGAATCATTACACCCCCCTTGGAATCATTACATACCCCACCCACCCCACACACACACACACACCCGTTTCTCACCGGATTTGGAAGAATCTCAAAATTTGTCTTGAAAAGAAGTGGGGGGGGGGGGGGGGGGGGGGGGGGGGGGGGGGGGGGACGAGTCCCCTGGTTGAATCAATCATTCAATCACCCAGTCCCTCCCTAGCGACGCCCCTGATTGAATCTCAGCCGAGCCAAGTAGAGTTTTTTCTACTTGTCCGGTATGGTTCGTCACTCACAGTAACACGTTACTCATTATACTCCACCCGAGTTCACAGTCCCATAATAATCATTCGAAAAAACTGAGTATGTCTCTCAGGTGTACTATCTACAATCATTGACAAATATGTTGAAATGAGTACTGTTGTTAGACACGCGTCATCCCCATGCCACCCCGTACAATGTTGTATGCACAGCAACGACGACCACGATCGAGCAATTATCCGCCAACAGTAGGGATGAGCCGATAATCGGAAATGAATCGGTAGAAGCCGATAATCGGAAATGAATCGGTAGAAGCCGATAATCGGAAATGAATCGGTAGAAGCCGATAATCGGAAATGAATCGGTAGAAGCCGATAATCGGCAACTTTCAGGCTGATCGGTTATCGGCCGATTACATCGACATATATCGGCGGTCCGATAAATACTATTCTGGATTTTATAATTTCATTTTCTTTTTAAGAAAAACGCTAAGTTATAGTGATTCCAGAAAGAAACTATCAAATTTAATTAATTTGATAAGGTGCATCATGTTTAACACGTCATATTTCTTGTTTGGTGAAACATTTTTTGTTTTCGACTTTCGTCAATCGTATTTCATTTTTCATATTTCAACTTAAACTCCGTCTTGCTGATGACTGATGGTTAATGATCACATTATATTTGCCAAACAATATACAATGTTATGTTTTGCTATTGTTTTGCCGCAAATCAAGTGTCAGGAATTCCTGTTGACAAATATCGGTAACCGCCGATAAATCGGCCGATCAGATCATGAATCGTATCGGAATTTATCGGATCGGTAAATTTGATTTTTCTTGATCGGCTCATCCCTAGCCAACAGTTCACCAGGATTACATCAACATTGCTTTGCGGGGAGAGGGCGGGGTTGATCGTTTACATATTCGATATTTTGTCGTTTGATTTGGAGTATGTTCTTTCGTTGCACCGTTTCAATTTATTTTGTCAATGATTGTAGTATGGGACCTCGTGTCCTTTTGTAGTTGCACCTGCCTCTGGGCAAATTGTTTTAAATAAAAAATTAAATAAAAATAAACGGCTATTTGGATGTAGTAGACGCAAGCAGTCAGTACATATGAACTTTCTTGTTTTATGTGAAGGTGTTTATTGATCGTTGGCAAGAGACTCAACAACAAGCTAGGGATCGCAGAGATCCAGATATTGCAAGAAGTTTAACACAAGTAAGGGATTGACACTACCATCATAATTGTTATCATCACTACTACCACCATTGCCATCATTATCATTACCGCCACTACCCTCATCTTCATCACCACCATTTCCATCATCATTATCACTATTATCACTATTACCACCACCACCACCATCATCATCACCACCGTCACTACCACTACCACACCACCATCATCACCACCATCACTACCACCACCACCATCATCACCACCATCACTACCACCACCACCATCATCACTATTACCACCACCACCACCACCACCATCATCATTATCACTATTACCAGTTTACCGCCATCCTCATCACCATCACCCTCGTCATCACCACCATCACTATCACTATTACCACCACCACCATCATCATCATCACCACTACCACCACCACCATAACCACCATCACAACCACCATCAACACCACCACCACCATCACCATTACCACCACGACGATCATCATCATTACCACCACCACCACCACCAACACTACCACCATCATCATCACCATTACCACTACTACCATCATTACCACCACTACAACCACCATTACACCACCATCATCATCATTACCACCCTTACCACTACTACCACCATCATCAAAAATCAATTACAGTGTGGCTTGGTGGTGATGAACAAACGCCATACACGTAATGCTCTGCATCATTTCACTTTCTAGTCCTACATGGTGGACAGACAATCATTTCGTGTCCATGAAATGTTCAGCAGCACTTTGAATGAACCTTCAGAGGAAGACGTTATGCGAGAACTTGTCTATCATGGCTTCACATTTCGTTCAAGTGCTTCAACTAGAACAGGATCAACTAGCTCCAGTAACTATAGCCTATAACACCCCCCCCCCCCCCCCCCCCCAACTGACCTGAATTTAACTGAATGGACCTTTTCACCAATAGCGGCGCCATCTTGAATTCGCAATGCATTGTGGTCTATCCAGAGTAACAAGCTTAATTAAAAAGGTAATTGCGTAGTGTTGAGACACAGTGAGGTAATTTTTTTCTTTATAAACACTTTCGTGGCAGTAATGTCTAAATATAATCGTTGTGATATTGGTAAAAGCAACAATTCTCGGACGTATAAGGATAGATTCATGATATAGGTCCAATTATTACTTTTACTAATATTACAACGATTGTTTTTGGACATTGTTGCCACGAAAGTATTAATAAAAATAAATTTACCTCACTGTGTCTCCGCACTAAGCAATCACCTTTTTAATAATATTCACTTAATGTCTGCTCCCGAGGGAAACAGTTTTGTTTTCCCGAGAGTCTTGATATTTGCCGAGACGAAGTCGAGGGAAACATCGAGACTCGAGGGAAAACAAAACTAACTGTTTCCCGAGGGATCAGACATTAAGTGTTTTGTTATATAGCTTGAGTTTCGCTGAATAATTTCGACGTTTATCAAGGGAAAGTACACAAACGAAAAGACAAACTGAAAGACTTACCAAAACATTTCGCCTGGCTCTATAATTTCACATCAACCAAACAAATATGAGTCTCAGAACAAAAGAACAGCAATACGTTTCTCCAGTTAATCTTCACACATGCTTTGAAGACCCATAAATATTCTTTTTTTCCTACCAAACAAGCTTTTGTTTATAGGATGCCGTGAAGAGTTCAAAGTTCTAGCGGGCAACAATTGAAAACTTATTGACCGAGCAGGCAATAAGTTCTCAATTATTGCCCGCTCGGTAGACATTGGAATTTAGCTAAGGTCATGTGACCATAAACCAAGCAATGACAGTCATCGTTGTATCCAGTGAAACTCTAGCTATATAACAATATACACTTGTTGACTGGCGCCGAGGGAAACATCGAGTTTTACGGACCCGAAGGCTTCAATGTCACCCGAGAGCTTTAGCCCGAGGGTGACATTGAAGCCTGAGGGACCGTAAAACTCGATGTTTCTCGAGACAAAAGTCAACAAGCGTTTTGTTATATACCAAAGACTTTTAAAATACAAAATACAAAACTGCCTTGAAACAGCGAAAAGACTTACCAAAACACCTTGACTTTGTCTTCGTAATTTTAATTCAAGTCATTCAACTAAACAAATACACCAGACTCAACACTAAGAACAGCTTTAAATTTCTCCAAGTGTTTTTCAGACCTTTGAAGATATGTATAGAAATTCTTTCTTTCAGAAAATGGACTATTTCGTACCAAACAAGCTCGAAACAAGCTCTTGTTTTCAAAATACCCGAAGAGTCCAAAGTTCTTGATCTGATGCAATAATCGTGTATTCACGTGAACAACGCATGATTAAAGCGACGTCAGAGGGAAACATTGCACTGTTTCCCTCTTCATTGTTGACGTCAGAGGGAAACAGTGCAATGTTTCCCTCGGCAGAAAGAAACATTGAGTTTGTTGAACAACACGTGACCACGATTTGACCAATAGGATTTCATTATTGGCAAACGAAAGTCTTTGGTATATAACAATTGAGCTTGTTTACCCTGGATAGATCACAATACATTGCGAATTCAAGATGGCGCCGTTATTTCCCTCTTTTTCAAGATGGTACCTCGTCGCTTAGAATTTCCCAAACTATTAGATGGTTTTTTCTTCTCATATTTTCCCCAGATAATCGGTGACATTTTTCTTTTTCTAAATAGTTTTGTAAATTGTGTAATTTCTCATTGAATTTTCTACTGATTTTGAATCAGTCTAAATTGTATTATAATTTATAAAAATAGAAATAGTCGGTTAGATAAAGAGAGAATATTTTCAAATATACAATTTCTCATTGCTTGTGTTATCAAGGTAAAATAATTAAAGAAATATTATTTTTTGTTTCGAAGTTTTTTTCGGCTGAAGTTTTCATCTAATGATCTAGCCGGTTTGGTAAAAAGAAATTGATTTTTGTAAGTCAACAAATAAATTCTCAACACAGCCAAGTGAAGAATCAGACATAGTCTAATTAAAGTGTCTATGAAGTGAAAAATACGTTGGCATTTTTGTTGTTTTATTGTACAGAGGAACATGGCAGGAGCACTCACTGAAAATTTCAAGAGAATCTGATGCGTAGTTTTCACGCTATTAACTCTCAAAATTTGCCGTGGATAGTTTGTTTTGGCGAAATTTGGGCTTCTTGGTAACAATGCCTTATGACGTACGCAGATGGATCATTAATAGTGAAATCTATTGTTTTTATGCATAGTTGTCCATCTGCGTACGTCATAAGCATTGTTTCCGAAAGCCCAATTTTTCTCCAAGAACGACTAGCCATGGCAAACTTTGAGGGTTAATAGCGCGAAAACTACGCATCAGATTCTCTTGAAATTTTCAGTGAGTGCTCCTGTCATGCTCCTCTGTATAATAAAACAACAAAAATGCCAACGAATTTTTCATTTGATAGACACTTTAAAGCTACTCTGGCTTAAAAGTTTTTTGAACGTAACTGAAAAAGTTACTGTTCATGACCCTAAGTTTCGGCACTCCGATCTAGTCATTTATTTACTATACTTCGGGGCCGCAGTAATTGGCTGATCGACTGTTGCGGTGACCCTGCCATGTATTATTTGCTACTGTAATTTCATTTTAGTTATGTTGTGTATTATTGGCGAATCTAATAAAATAAAAAATAAAATGAAGACACTAGAGTGTTGAAATGCTGGGTTGTAAACAGTAACTTTTTATAAATAAGTTTTGTGGAAACACCACGTAAACTTATTTATATTACTTTATCGCCATGAAATCGTTCAAAGAATTACGTAACTTTTTAAGCTGCTTTCAAAAACTTTACGCCAGATTAGCGTTAAATTATGTCTGATTATTGATTCCAAAAACGTAAATTATTAACATTTTGTATGCTTGCAAGTTCATTTCGTCTAGTGTTTGGAGCACGACAGTTCAACTGTGGCATTTTATGGCAAGCAATGTGACGAGAATATTATATGATGTGAACACAAGTTGGATTGAGGAAGTGCCAATAGATATACATATAGGATGACATTGGAGCACATGACAATGCAGGGGAAAGTGTAAGTATTCTATTTGTCGTGATTTTATTTTACTATATCTAACTTATTCTCAATGTTTTATGATTTTATTCATCAAAGGCAGGCCCCCCAACAGAGAGAATCCAAAATATGATTTTTATAATGTTGATTATTATTTTTTATTGGTATTCAGACAGTTACAGGTATATAGTTAATAATTGCGCAAGAACATCACATTTGTTCCCAGAGTCACAGAATAAAGAACTAACTAGTCGTTTAATATCATACAGTAACTCTGACAATGAGTTTTCGCGTTGCGTTCGAGTTTCCCAAACAACTTGCGAACTTTGTAACGAACTTCTGAACATTTTGTTGAAAAGTGACAAGTGAGTTGCAAATGACTGTCGAGTTGTCTTTGTAAATATGTAATACTGTAGTTTTAGACAAAATCTTTTGTAAAAATGAGAGAACGTGTCTTAAAAATATGTTTTCAAATCTCAAATATGATGTCAGATCGCAGGAAATGCCATTTCAGAGACTCAAATCTCAAATATTTTCCGGGGGAGCATACCCCCGGACCCCCTAGACATTGGGCAGTCTTACTGCCCCCCCCTGACTAAAAAATCCTGCCTACGGCCTGATCAAAGGAAGAACCCTCAGACATCCTAGGCAGCAATGAGTTAACAAGTGATTACTCATTCCTGCCTTAGCTGGCCAAAAACGGCCTCTATTGTTTTACTTTGTCTAGCCCGTGGTCTAACGCCAGATGATTTTACTCATCAAAGAACCCTCAGACATTCTAGGCAGCAATGGTTTAACAAGTGATTACTCATTCCTGCCTTCGCTGGCTAAAACCGGCCTCTATTGTTTTACCCTGTCTAACCCGTGGTCTAACGCCAGATGATTTTACTCATCAAAGAACCCTCAGACATTCTAGGCAGCAATAGTGATTAACCTATTCTTGCCTGAGCTGGCCAAAATCGGTTACTTTGTCATACACCAAATTATTTTACTCTATCTAATACTAGACGATTCTACTCTGTCTAACGTCGGACGATTTAAGAGGAGTATACAGTCAGGAAATTGTTAAAATGCTTATAAACCCAAATATGATATTACTGCATATGGATTCTATTTAATTAAATGTGTGTAGTTGAATGCCAAAATATTATTTGATTTGAACTTTTCTTTGTTGTTATATTGAGGTTTGTATTTCCAAAATGGTAATGCGGATGACGTCTATGTAGGCATAATTTGCATACACAGTGTTCCGTTACAGCAGAAATATTACCCAATTCACATGTTAATGGATTCTTGAATAGTATATTCTGTATTTTATTATTTTTTTTATTAAAATCTTCAAGCGGTTTATCATAAGAAAAGAAAAAAACACACACAAATGCCTACATTGACGTCATCCTCATTACCATTTTGGAAATACAAACCTCAATATAACAACAAATAAAAGTTCAAATTAAAAAATATTTTGGCATTCAACTATTCACTTTACATAGAATCCATATCAGGAATATCTTATTTTGAGTTTATAGACACTAGAATACTATTATAGCCATTATATTTATTATCTCTTTAACGCATTGTTGCCCAGGGTTCTCCTTTTGACGAGAAAAAATCATCTGGTGTTAGACGGAGTAAAACAATAAAGGGACCTTTTTGGCTGGCTCAGGCAGGAACAAGTAAAATGGTAAAACGTTATCTCATTAATCCCAAGAGCATGTTCCTTTCACCGGAAATTCTTTCTACTAAAATAAACATCCACTTTTAGTCGGGCAATTATAAACACTCCTAAAAATAAAGAAATTTTGGAAAGACGACATCCTGTAAAACTAAATGACAAATTTACGAGACACTAGTCGGTGAATGAAAGGAGGAGATATAAGTTTAAAGGCAAAAAGCTAATCTTTAGTATTTTATTCAGCACAGGGAGAGGTCCAGGCCTCAAAGTCTTAGAACCTATCTCTTTAACACTTTGAAGACTGAAGACGAGTCTTTAGTATTTTATTCTGGCTAACACCAGTTATTCAGCACAGGGAGAGGTCCAGCCTCAAAGTGTTAAAACCTATCTCTTTAACACTTTGAAGCCTGAAGACGAGTCTTTAGTATTTTATTCTGGCTAACGCCAGACGATTTTATTCAGCACAAGGAGAGGTCCAGGCCTCAAAGTGTTAAAACCTATCTCTTTAACACTTTGAAGCCTGAAGATGAGTCTTTAGTATTTTATTCTGGCTAACGTCAGACGGTTTTATTCAGCACAGGGAGAGGTCCAGGCCTCAAAGTGTTAAGATAATACTTCACTTCATTCCAAAATCATTCTTAAACAAATGCTAAAATATTTTTTGATCTTGAAGAGATTTTTTGCACAAGTAAAACTCAAGAATGAAAAGCTTGCCAATTATTCCGTTCTTTGGCGTTTTTGTCGTTTCTCAAGTGATAACATAAAACGACGGCGTAATTTCTTTTTTTAGCTTGCTATTTTAAGTGTATAGCAATTACGATTATCTACATACATGTGCATTCTAGCGTACAATATTCGAAAATATTGCCCGGTTAGTATAGCTGTGTTGGTTTTTGAACGAAATTGCCAAAGAGGGTTTTGTGTTTGGTCGTAATGACTTTAATCTGAGCAACAAAAATGTGTGACTTTGTTTTTGAGTATGTATAACATCATATAATGATTTAATATCATTGTTTCTGTATAGGTCAGATTATGCATGAATTATACGGAGCATTGGTGTTGAATTAAAACCAGCGTCTATACCCATTGTTAATAACATTTCTAAAGATTTTACTTGTACGTTAGAATAGCTACTTTGAGCTTGGAGTTTGTGAAGTTTTGTTAGTTCTTGCTGTACAAGATGTCGGTTAGTTGTTAACTGTGCTAAGAAAAAAACAGCATTTTCAGAGTATTAGCATCAATAACGACCGCTTGTACAGCAAGCGACTACTTCAATCGATTGCAAAAGCTTGAAACATGATGTATATGTACAAAAGACCTACTGTTAACAGTTTCAATCGGTTCAACCTCGGACATTTTGCTTTTATACGAGTGTTAATTTGATCTCAAACGTATCAGATGAGTCTATCTTTTTATTGTATCCTCGCAATACCGTGCACCCGCTGGTCTTTTGTGTTTAGTAATAAAACTTACACTATTCAAGAACTGTGAGAAATTGAATACCTTTTCTTTCGGTGGGTTTCGACCGACTCATTTCGCTGGGGCAAGCTCATGTATTGTTTATACACAAGCCGTTATGGTTTGGTACATTATCAACCAGATCCGTCAAAAAAGCTTCAAGGTTTACCACAGTGCAATAAACTCGGTTCTGTTTAGGTAATTAAAGATTAAATTATCAAATGGGCTTTTTAACTCCGGGCGACATTGTCTTGAGAACGAGTTTTTGGCTTCAGCAATGCTCCTTAATTTATCCATGCTTTTCAATGCGTTGCTGAGGTGACATTGTCTGCTGACCAGTGTTTACGAGCTAGCGAATTAAAAAGCGTGTATATCTTGCGTGCACACCCAAACAGTTTGGCCAAACAAATTAATAGAATCAACTAAATGCCATCAGTGGATAAAAATCACTGGGGCAACTTTCTCGCCCGTTCAGTGTTTGCTTTTCTTGCAAGTGGCTTAAACAGTTAGCTCGGAAGCCTTTTGTTAAATCTTGACATTTCATTGGTCCATTGCAGGTTCGTTTGTGTGTCGTCACTGGTTTGTAAGTGCCATTCATTGATTTAAAAAGAAATTGGCGAGTCCTTGAGGAAGATTGCGAGTGGAGTAGAAGAGAGGCCAATATCATAAAGCCAAGAACACCAAGGCACTCATCCTTCTATACCGTCAACAAGTCCTCCTTTTTCATTCATGGAGGTTTTCGACCTTGGTATTGTGAAACGAGAAGCCTTGGATGATTTCCACACTGATACGGCCTATCTCGATCATATGATGGTATGGCATCCTAGAGTAGCGTTGTATCCTAAATATTTAACCTTTTAACCAAGCCTGTATCCACATGTAGTCATATATTTATACTCTAACTAATCCTCCGGTTGTCTTCTGTTTGTCTTTCTACTATAGCCTTATAGCAACGATGTCTTTGATCCGTCAGTCGATTGGTTATCCAATCTAGTCGACGAACGCTCCTCCACTCACTCTTTGGACCAACTCGGACAACTTGAGTACCCTAATCTAGTTTTAAACTCCGTTAATCGTGATCAAACTTTAAACCGACTTAATGGGATTACCCTAACGCAACGCACTTATAACGACGATCTCCAAACATCGAATGCTTTCTCCACCTACTCAACATCTCCGGTCTCGCCTGAGTTCGACCATCGACTTGATGCTGGTAGCCACGACCTTGATTGTGAAATGAAATCATTTTACTCTGGCCAGCAACTTTACGCAGCGCAGGGCTTAAGCCATACTGGAAACGTGGATTTTAACTGCGAAACGACCAAAATGGACATGCAAAAATCGGACGTAACTCTGCCAGTGGATTGTGAAGACGATGATAATTGTCGCTCAAGCGCCGACAGCGATCATGAAAGAGATGGCAGCGAATCAGGTACAAGAAATTCTTTGTTTTTAATTCTAAATCTTATACAACACTCAACCACTCGTCTAGCATCTCAACGAGTCTCTCCGTGTGAATAAAAAGTTATATAACTATTGAACTTTTTATTTCACAAAATATTATTTGGATTCTTTTGTGCTGTTTTATAGTCTGTGCCATTAAAATTTGATATCTACCTTTAGTGCAACAATGCCATATTTAGGGTTGCTCTTTTCAGTTGTTTTATCAACGTCTATTGTTTTATGCGCGTATTTAAATGTCCTAATATCTTTCCTAAAATGTTTCAACTCCGTTTCAATTTTTCCATTCTGGACTCAGTTCGAACAATTTCGAATCAATGAATGGTCTGTTCGTTTAGTTTCAAAGTACAACATCGTAATTTATTCATGCACGTACAATATATATTGAATTAATTAACAATAAGAACTTGCACGGTACTAGTAATAGTTTCTGTTTAGACTAATCCAGTGATTAAAGGCTCGTTAAGGTTTCTGGCGAATCATTTTTCTACTTCTGGTATCAAGTATTAGTTGAAAACTCGGCTAACTGGTGAAAATGGGTAATTAAAATCCTACACGATCACTACACCCTATGGTATGTTGTTCATAACGGGTACTAGGAGACGGAAATTATGAATGCAATACCTTACTCATCTAACAATACCTTAAATGTTTACCCCTTGCCCCCCACAACGAACACAGCTCATTAGAAAAATGTGTAATTACAAAGACATTTCTATAGAACGTATTAATAATTCCAAAACTTCACACCAACAATCGAAGACTCAATATTTCGCCTTTTTGCTTCGTTTTTTGCCTTCATATACAACACCTATGTGTTGTCTATACAACACCAAAAGTTGCATCGAAGTTATTTCGGTCATTTTGCGTTGGCTGAGATCGGTTGCTAGGTAGCGATGTCGCATTAGGTTCTACGAAGTTAAAAGGAATAACATCAACGTGATTGGTAACACTAAGCAACGGTTCATTCATGCTGCAGCCTTGGGAGACCCGATGGATTTAGTATTACTTATTCTAGTAGTCTGTGGATTCTTTCGGAGAAGAATTCCAGGCGGTGTTCTGCAGTCTTGCAGGCGTTGTATTCATTCCTAGCGTTTTTGCGGTCCATGCATGCATGAAATTACACCCACGATTGCATTCGGGTATTCCTTTTTTAAGTGTCGGCTTTGTAGATTGCTCAACTCACGTCATGCTATGTCAGGTCGAGTACTAACTAGATATATATGCGGACGCCACTCCAAAGAAAGATCTTTGTGAGAAAGACGTCACAATCTTCACTGTGTACCTAGCGTATCTCTGAGGCATTCTTAAGACTGTTTCTTATGGACAGATTATTGATTTTTTCACGCTACAACAGCTGTGTGTGATGTAAATCAAACATACAAACATTGTCGCTGTCAACTTTGTGCAAATCACATTATACGAATCAATTTTTGTTGGATTTTTGGAAGTAAAATAGATTTTCTTCTGGAAAGTTCGAGATGTGAAGCAAAATCTTTGCATACAAATAAGCAAGTTTTGCATAGAACCCATTTGCAGCTTTAACTCTTTACTATGTCTTTTTTTAATGCCTCCTGTAGTAACATTGAACCAATTATAGGGATGGCTTTTACTGGACCTCTAGGGAGAACAGTTTAGATATGACTGATAAGGTTATCCAGTATAAATAAAGTTAGTTTAGTTTCCTCCAGTTTCCTCCTGTAGTAGCACTGGACCAATGAGGGATGGTCCTTACTGGACCTCTAGGAAGAACAGTTTAGATATGACTGATAAGGTTATCCAGTATAAATAAAGTTAGTTTAGTTTCCTCCAGTTTCCTCCTGTAGTGGCACTGGACCAATGAGGGATGGTCCTTACTGGACCTCTAGGAAGAACAGTTTAGATATGACTGATAGAGTTATCCAATATAAATATAGTTTAGTTTCCTCCAGTTTCCTCCTGGAGTAACACTGGACCAATGAGGGATGGTCCTTACTGGACCTCTAGAGAGAAAAGTTTAGATATAACACTGCATGCATAGCACTCTACTTTTATATTACTCCGATGAATGAATTTCGCTTGAAACGTCAGTATTTCGCTCTCTAAAATCTCGACAGTTCACCACCTTTAATATTATCTGTACATCGTAACACACTGTCTACACAACACTCTACTTTTATATTACTCTGATGAAGAACTTTGGCTTGAAACGTCAATATTGCGTTCTCTAAAACCTCAACAGTTCAGTATTTCAATATGGAAATCGGTAATAAATTCAAGACATGAATAGAAATGTTTAAAGAAAATTTATTAACGTCTCGTTGCTAGCGTGCAACATCTTCTGAATAAAAGGTAATTGAATAGTTGAAAGTATATATAGATATATAATTACACATAGAATAATGAATTAGGTGGCAAACCAATAAGAAGTGACATTGAATTTATTATGGCTTTCCATATTAAAATACTGAGCTGGGCTCTTGTATACATTTTGAGATTGCGCTTTCCCCCCATAAAATCGATAGCTAAGTTCATCACCTTTAAGATTTTCTATATACATCGTAACACACCGAGCCTCTAAGGGTGGTTTTTGAAACTTGCATAAACTAAATTTACAAAGAAGAATTGGTTTCGTTTAGATGTAAACAAATCTTAACATTACCTCAAATATCCCTTTTGGCCGAGGAAAGAATTTCGTGACACGAGTGGCTCATGTAAACTCCCCTAATTTAATTAACAAAGGCAGTGCCAGCGTCAAATTATTTATCACGAGACTGAAGTTAAAGTATGTAATAGATACAGCATGAGCAGCCGAGCTGTATCTGATTTACAAGGCGAGCTGCAAGCGAGCCGTAGTAAATCAGATACAGCTCGCCTGCGAATGTTGTATCTTTCTTAAAATATAAATGCATCTAAGTAATCAAGTTCACCAACTATTTTGGGGATACGGTCTGTTTTAGCCGAGAAAATCGAAGCTAAAGTTTATGTAAATCAGGACGATGCTGTATCCGATTTACAACCACTGCTACGGTATTGATTTCTTTTGTGTTTTCGTCATGAATCATTAATGAGTATTTTAAGTTTTATGTAAACCTACTCCGGTACTCAAACTCTTCCTCTTTTTCAAGTGTGGTTTCTTTCAAGTTATTACAGCTTGAACTTCACACGAAAATGTCATAGAAATCATAACGCATTATTTGCTTGGTCAATTGAATTATTTTGGTGTCCGTTTTTCCATAGAATCAGTAAAAAATTATCCCTGCAATTGTTTCACAAACAGCTATGATGATATTGAGACGGAATAGAGGGATTTGGGCGCTGTTTACACGAAGCGGATAGAGTGTTCAAGTCAAATCTCTCATGTTGTTTCTCCTTGTTGTGTTTACATGAAGAAGATTGAAAGTTTTCGATCTGATCGAAACGAATGGCTGAAGTCAATCCACGCAGTGGAGTAGATTGACTTGAGATTCAAGCAAGGATTGACTTGAATGTCTCCAATCTGATTCATCTAAACATGGTTTGCTTGAAAATGACTTGATACGCAGAGTGAAGTTGGTGCGTGTCGTGCTAAATGGCAGATATTTAGGGAAGTACAGAAAATAGTGTTCCAAAACCGAAAACAGGGCAAGTGTGATCACTTTCCCCCGTCACTTTCCCCCGTCACTAATTGCGTCCGTCACTTCTCCATGTAAACACGTGCCTGGATTGACTTCACTCGCGTTTTTCGATCCAATTGGACTGTCAATACACTTCATGTAAACAGTTTAATTCTTAAACTTTCACTGTTTAACACTTTGAGGCCTGGACCTCTCATTGTGCTGAAAAAAATCGTCTGATATTAGCCAGAATAAAACACTAAAGACTCGTCTTCAGGCTTCAAAGTGTTAAAGAGATAGGTTTTAAAGAGATAGGTTTTAACACTTTGAGGCCTGGATCTCTCTCTGTGATGAATAAAATCGTCTGACGTTAGCCAGAATAAAATACTAAAGACTCGTCTTCAGGCTTCAAAGTGTTAAAGAGATAAGTTTTAACACTTTGAGGCCTGGACCTCTCCCTGTGCTGAATAAAATCGTCTGGCGTTAGCCAGAATAAAATACTAAAGACTCGTCTTCAGGCTTCAAAGTGTTAAAGATATAGGTTTTAACACTTTGAGGCCTGGATCTCTCCCTGTGCTGAATAAAATCGTCTGGTGTTAGCCAGAATAAAATACTAAAGACTCGTCTTCAGGCTTCAAAGTGTTAAAGAGATAGGTTTTAACACTTTGAGGCCTGGACCTCTCATTGTGCTGAAAAAAATCGTCTGGTATTAGCCAGAATAAAATACTAAAGACTCATCTTCAGGCTTCAAAGTGTTAAAGAGATAGGTTTTAACACTTTGAGGCCTGGACCTCTCCCTGTGCTGAATAAAATCGTCTGGCGTTAGCCAGAATAAAATACTAAAGACTCGTCTTCAGGCTTCAAAGTGTTAAAGAGATAGTCTAGTCAAGAAGATAATTGCCCAGCAAATAATTTTCAAAAAAGCCATAACGATAAGGTTTGGAAAAACATAATTTAATTTACTTTCGTCACTATTCAAGTAACATCTTTGGAACGTTAGTAAATTAAATTATGTTTTTCCAAACCTTATCGTTATGGCTTTTTTGAAAATTATTTGCTGGGCAATTATCTTCTTGATTAAAGAGATAGGTTTCAACACTTTGAGGCCTGGACCTCTCCCTGTGCTGAATAAAATCGTCTGGCGTTAGCCAGAATAAAATACTAAAGACTCGTCTTCAGGCTTCACTGTTTAATCATTGTGTAACATCTTTGCGCGTCCCTGGGTTGACGTCATTCATGTCAAAATCATTCTATCTCACAACATGATGATAACATAATGAGTAATATTTCGTTACAAAGTATAACTGCCTTGTCACTGTGTCATGACTTATTATTAATACATTTTCAGACAATGTTTGAAATGCAGTGTTTTGGTTGCTATGTCAACGCGGATGCTTGCGTACCTCCTGGACGTTTCCAGAACAACGAATTAATTAGTATAATTAATGCTTGTCTCTGATGTATTACAGTGAAATGTCTCTCACTGTGAATCTACTTTAATTTATTCCATTCTGATTCTTCGCATTGTTTACTAAAAGCCTTGTTCCGACGTTTGGTCTAAACGTTTTATGCAATTAGGAAATTATTCCCGTCGGCTGTTATTTGGAGGTGCCAATTAATTACTCGTATGAATTGAAGTCCAGTTCATCTATACCATTTAGAGCACCGCGGTCACGTACAAACAGACATCAGTCATCTTTTATTGGTAGAGGTGCTAAATTTAATCGATAACTCTTAGCTTTAGCACTGGCTTCCTCAGATTTTTACATTTTTATACATTGTTCCTGATTTTATAAATTTTTACTGATTATAAGTACATAATTATTAGTCAATATTCGATTGGATTTATAGCTATATTCTATCACATGTAATGCAGTTGTAATTCTTAAGCTAAAGACTTCGTTTTCCCATCCGTCCCTCGCTCCTTCCCTTCCTCCTTTCCTCTCTCCTTCCACCACACCACCCCACCCCCCATCCATCCCTCGCTCCTTCTTCCCTTCCTTCCTCCCTTCCTTCCTTCTTTCCTTCCTTCCTTCCTTCCTTCCTTCCTTCCTTCCTTCCTTCCTTCCTTCCTTCCTTCCTTCCTTCCTTCCTTCCTTCCTTCCTTCCTTCCTTCCTTCCTTCCTTCCTTCCTTCCTTCCATCCATCCTTCCGTCCATCCATCCATCTTTCCGTCCATCCATCCATCCATCCATCCATCCATCCATCCATCCATCCATCCATCCATCCATCCATCCATCCTTCCATCCATCCATCCGTCCATCCGTCCATCCATCCATCCGTCCATCCGTCCATCCGTCCATCCGTCCATCCGTCCATCCGTCCGTCCGTCCGTCCGTCCGTCCGTCCGTCCGTCCGTCCGTCCGTCCGTCCGTCCGTCCGTCCGTCCGTCCGTCCGTCCGTCCGTCCGTCCGTCCATCCGTCCATCCGTCCGTCCGTCCGTCCGTCCATCCGTCCATCCATCCGTCCGTCCGTCCATCCACCCATCCATCCATCCATCCATCCATCCATCCATCCATCCATCCATCCATCCATCCATCCATCCATCCATCCATCCATCCACCCTTCTTTCCATCCCTTCCACTGTCTCCCCCTCCCTTACAAGACGCTATATCAAATAATTTAATCTTTAAAATATTATCTAAACAAATATAAAAGTATCCAAATAAAAAATCTAAAACATAATTATAAAACTTAATTATAATAGTTGAACGGTTTCCCATCATTAGTAAATCTATTAAACTACTTCAAGTGCCCCTAACCTCGACGTTTTTTATTGTCTTATTTGGAAGAACTTTTAAAATGATAAAGTAACTTCTTTGGAAGATTTTCGCTTTTTCGCTTTGTTTTTGAGATATTTCATTTTGTTTGATATGCAAATGTCCGGAATCTACGTCACACATGTATAATGACTTATCAGAGAATGTTATATATCTTTGCGTTCATCAAATAAAAACACTAAAGTATGAATAACATGTGTGTGTGTTTCTCCGACAACACCAAACTTCTCGATTTTAAAAGATTTCGCTCGAGAATGAAAGAGATACACCAACTTTTTCGATAAGTCATTATGCATGTGTGACGTAGATTCCGTACATTTGCATATCAAACAAAATGAAATATCTCAAAAACAAAGCGAAAAAGCGAAAATATTCCAAAGAAGTTACTTCATCATTTTAAAAGTTCTTCCAAATAAGACAATAAAAATTGTCGAGATTAGGAGCACTTTCAGTATTAAATCTACGCCAGGCCAAACCATTCAAACATGCTTCGAGGAACTGAAGAAGGATTTCTTTTTTATTAGGTGAGCGAGAGACAAACGCTGAAGAGCTATCAGTGAAATGCGAATATCTTGTTCTTAAAACATGTAGGATACTTTGAACGTTAATTTATCTAACTTAAAGTGTCTTTCAAGTGAAAAATACGTTGGCATTTTTGTTGTTTTAGTGTACAGAGGAGCATGACAGGAGCACTCACTGAAAATTTCAACAGAATCTGATGCGTAGTTTTCGCGCTATCAACTCTGAAAATTTGCCGTGGATAGTTTGTTTTGGGGAAATTTGGGCTTCTTGGTAACAATGCCTTATGACGTACGCAGATGGATCATTAATAGTGAAATCTATTGTTCTTATGCATAGTTGTCCATCTGCGTACGTCAAAAGCATTGTTTCCGACAGCCCAATTTTTCTCCAAGAACGAACTAGCCATGGCAAACTTTCAGAGTTTATAGCGCGATAACTACGCATCAGATTCTCTTGAAATTTTCGGTGAGTGCTCCCGCCGTGATCCTCTGTACAATAAAACAACAAAAATGCCAACGAATTTTTCATTTCATACACACTTTAAATATAAACTAGACAATAATAAATATTACTTTACATAAACGTACAATAAATTCTTGTGATTTAAAATTAAACTCGCTAACTTAAAACAATATTTGCTTTTAAAAAACGAAGTTATAAGACATAATTTATGTGCACATAAAATAATTTTAAATTATCGGCCATTTTTAAATAAGGTCGATATTATAAGGTTATGTCTAAAATAACTTAGATACTTAATGACAGCCTGACCCCAACACAAGCTCTATTTCTAATCAATTGGTGCATATTGCACATGAACATGTTTCTAGTCATTTTAAATATAGAATATATATCTGCTAGAAATTTGCATGCGCTTGTAGGCCATGCTCACTTCACATGCCACTGGCTGTAGTGCTACGATAGCTTTTTTATTTATTTATTTTTATTTTTAGGTTATGATTCAGGAGCGCATTCCCCGACCTCGGAGACCCCCAGTACTCCTCCCCGGTGCTTAATGTTAAGTCAAGTAGATAATGATGGGTCAAGCTCTAGCACCGGAGATGTGACGTCTCCTATCGAACAGGTGAGGAAACTGTTGTTGTTGTTGGTGTTGTTGTTGGTGGTCACGGTGGTGGTGGTGGTGTTGTTATTGTTGTTGTTGTTGTTGTTGTTGTTGTTGTTGTTGTTGTTGTTGTTGTTGTTGTTGTTGTTGTTGTTGTTGTTGTTGTTGGTGGTGTTATTGGTGGCGGTGGCGGTGGTGTTTTTATTGTTGTTGTTGTTGTTGTTGTTGTTGTTGTTGTTGTTGTTGTTGTTGGTGTTGTTGGTGGCGGTGGCGGTGGTGTTGTTATTGGTGGTGTTGTTGTTGTTGGTGTTGGTGTTGGTGTTATTGGTGGTGGTGTTGGTGGTGGTGTTGGTGGTGGTGGTGTTGGTGGTGGTGGTGTTGTTATTGGTGGTGGTTGTGTTGTTGTTATTGGTGGTGGTGGTGGTGGTGTTGGTGGTGGTGTTGGTGGTGTTGGTGGTGGTGGTGGTGTTGGTGTTGGTGTTGGTGTTGTTGTTATTGGTGTTGTTGTTGTTGCTACTGCTGTTGTTGCTGTTGCTGCTGTGGTTGTTAGTGTATTATTGTGTTTTAAATACGTTTTGTATTTTTTAGCCTCAAAACAGACAACCATTCTTTCTTTCTGAAGAAGAAAAGCGGACGTTAATTACAGAAGGCCTACCTATCCCAGCGGGATATCCTCTCACTAAAGTAAGATATTTCTTTCTCTGGATAAATACAAGAGCAAAACAACGAACCTTCCCCCTGCCACAAACCCCAACTTGGCTTGGTACCGTTGATGTGTCGTGTTTACAATATTTTATCTTACATCGTTTTCTACGATTTTTTAGTCTGAAGAAAGAGCTTTGAAAAAAGTTCGACGAAAAATAAAAAATAAAGTAAGCATTTGTTTGTTGTTCTTTTTGCTGTCTGTTTGTTTGTCTGTCTGTCTGTCTGTCTGTCTGTCTGTCTGTCTGTCTGTCTGTCTGTCTGTCTGTCTGTCTGTCTGTCTGTCTGTCTGTCTGTCTGTCTGTCTGTCTGTCTGTCTGTCTGTCTGTCTGTCTGTCTGTCTGTCTGTCTGTCTGTCCGTCCGTCACTTCAACCAAACAAATATAAGTCTCAGAACAAAAGAACAGCAATACATTTCTCCAGTTAATTTTCACACATGCTTTGAAGACCTATAAATATTATTTTTTTCGTACCAAACAAGCTTTTGTTTATAGAATGCCGTGAAGAGTTCAAAGTTCTAGCGGGCAACAATTGAAAACTTATTGACCGAGCAGGCAATAAGTTCTCAATTATTGCCCGCTCGGTAGACATTGAAATTTAGCTAAGGTCATGTGACCACAATCCAACCAATGACAGTCAATTGCATCCAGTTAAACTCTAGCTATATAACAACTGGAGATATTTCTTAATTCTTTTTTAAAAAATTACTTCACAGATATCTGCTCAGGAAAGTCGGAGAAAGAAAAAAGAGTATATGGAAACGCTAGAGAAAAGGCAAGTGGAGTTTTACTAACACAATGACATAAAAAAAAACACTAGTCGACTGGCAACACCAAAATCTGGCTTCAGTTTTTTTATCTGACCAATAACATCAAAACAATTCTTTGAAAGTTTTCATGGCGATAATGTAATATAGATTATTTTTGTGGAAACACCACGTAAAATATTTATTTGCTAAGCTAAAGCCCAACATGATAAATCTGCTGTTGCCAAACACGCTTGGAAGTATGACCATCGTGTTATGTGGGAAGAGTCGTCACTCTTAGCCAGCGACAAGCAATACTTCACGCGAAGAACAAGGGAGTCTATTGAGATTGCAAAACATCGCACTATTTCTCAAGAGGGACAGCCATTAAACAGCACGTGGTGTGCCCTATTCGGAGAACATTCTTGATTTTGTTTTCTAATTAAAAAATCAACGTTATACGCCCTTGTATTCTTACGTGATTTAATTGATCAGGCTTAGTTTATAAATGACGTGAGCTAACAGCTTGTTGTTATTGCTCTGATGAAAGCCTGAGTCAACAGGCCGAAAGCTTAGCAAAGAAATATTTTACGTGGTGGTGTTGACACAAAAATAATCTATAATATCAAAACAGTAATAAACTTTAAGACGAACGTTTTTCATTGCCCGTAATTCAAATCATTTTTGTTTCAGGGTTGAAATGTGTTCAGGTGAAAACCTTGATCTGAGAAAAAAGCTTGAATCCATGGAGACAGCTAACAGGTAGACAAGATCTTTATGTCTTGTATAGAATATTTTGGTGAATTTGATAACTAATTTGGTTATAGTTTCAGAAATTGCAGCTTGATGTTAGTAATAATTGTCAGTTGTTTGCTGTACAAGCTGTGTTAGTTAGGTTAGTAATACTCAGAAAAACTCTGAGCTCTAAGCGGGACTCGAACCCACAACCTTCTGAATGCTAGCCAGACGTTCTAACCATTGAGCCACTAGAACTCAGATAGCGGAGCAAGGTTAATTAAGGTACTTATACCTTAGACTGTGCCCAGTCCTCCAGGAACGACCTGGAGGACTGGGCTTTGAGGACTTAAGCTTGCTCCGCTATCTGAGTTGTAGTGGCTCATTGGTTAGAGCGTCTGGCTAGCATTCAGAGGGTTGTGGGTTCGAGTCCCTCTTAGAGCTCAGAGTTTTTCTGAGTATTACTAACTAACACAGCTTGTACAGCAAACAACTGACAATTAATTTGGTTATAGTCGTTATAGCAATCCTTGAGAGATTCTGTGTGAGTGAAAAATACATCTTAGGTTTTCTTCCTGTCTTTTCTTGCAGAACACTGATAGGTCAGTTACAAAAGCTCCAAGCCATTGTTGCCTCGCGGGTCTCCCGACCAACTTGTGCAAACTCAACGCAAACTACGGTAAGAATTTTTATCAACTTTATTATTACTTGGGCTACCTGTGGTAGACTGGCAATCATTACGTCATCCCGTCAGGCTTTGCGAAACTGATGCGTGCTAAAATGCTAATCTTCATACGCTCTTTCTTCGCTTTCCTGATGTCTGATCAAGTCGTTTGAAATGAAGTGAAGTGAAGTGAAGTGAAGTGAAGTGAAGTGAAGTGAAGTGAAGTGAAGTGAAGTGAAGTGAAGTGAAGTGAAGTGTTCTTTCTTGGATATGTTCAGTGTGTTCACAGACTTAGTTATTGTTCAGTAATTTCGCTGGCAGATATCTTGATCTTATATACGCTTACAATCGCTGAGTAAACATGATCGTGCTGTGTTGATATTTAACACCCGAAGGGACTCGACATATGAACGCTGTGTGGAAATACCTTCAGTACAGGCAATAGTATTTTGTGTATTGCGAATTGTGTTTTCTATCGGAGAATTAGATTGTGCTTTGACTGTTTTCGGTGACGAATGACGTTTAGACTTTAATAGATTTAAGCACAGCATGCGCTGTAATTGCAGCTGCGAGTTTGCAGTAGCTACTGCAAATTCCGGGCTACTTTTTAATTCCTAAAATGAAAACAAACGAAACGGAATCAGTACCGAGACAATGGTTTGGATATCGGAGGATTTACCAATTATTACCGGAAATCATGATTTCGAAGAAAAATATTTTCAGTTAACTGTGAATTTTATGAAATATGAATTCTATAAAATGTAAATTAGAATTATATGAAGTATGATATCTATGAAATGCAAATTCTACGAAATGAGAATTTTATGAAATGTCAATTCTATACAAAAATGGAATTCTATGAAATGAGAATTTTGAATTTTATGAAATGTCAATTCTAACAAAATTAAGATTCTATGAAATGAGAATTTTATGAAATGTCAATTATTATGTAAATTTTATGAAATTAGAATGAAATTTCGGAGAGGAAAAAAGAGATTTCGGTGAAGCAAGATATGGTGATATTCTCACAATTTGGAAATGTAGTTTCAATGAAAAACTTTTTTCGAGAAGACTCGTATCTTGTTATAGATTGTGGTGCCGTAATGAGTATTTTAGATTTTTGTTTTTCATTTAGGATGAAGCATCGAGTTGAGAGAAATGTTCTAGAAGAATGGCTGCCACTTCGCTCAGTGACAAGAGCTCTGAGATCACGTCACTGATTCCTGATTCTTTATCCCAACTCTTTTCAAAGGAGGCGAATTTGCGATCAAAGACTCAATGTACAAATGTATATTTTTATATCGCAAAAGAGAGAAATAATTTGTAAATATTACAGAGAGATTCTAAACGAATTAGAGAACTATTGCCTGACAGAACCTGAAACGAAGGATCTTAGGGGTCGTTTACGTGAATCCAGATTGAGTTTCAATCCGGACTGAAAAGCGAAATCAATCCGTGTTTACATGGGAATTGGGTTTCTGGAATGAAATCAGCCTGTCGCCTGAAATCCGTAAATATTAGAAAACACGCATGCATTGTTTGTTTTAGTCCTCTCTGTCACGTTTTCATTCTGGAATGAAATTCGCACCGCGTTTACATGATTCCGGAACGAAATTTCAATCCGGAATGAGATTTCAATCCGGAATGGAAACGGATTGAACTCAATCTGGAATGAGCTAATCTCAATCCAGATTCATGTAAACAGACAAAGGGGTTTGATCAGAAGTGGAATGAGTTCAATCCGGATTGAAACTCAATCCGGATTCATGTAAACGGCCCCTAATAGGGAAGACATTTCTAATGAAAAAGGAATATTATGAATGAATAAATAAATGAATGAATGTTGGAAGTGCAAATAAATGTGAAATAATAGATTACAGTAACCTCTTTTGTGTGTTGAATTATTTTACAACGTTAACAATTATTGGCTACTTCTAAAATCATTAATAATGGTTTAAAAAATGAAACTTTATTATTCGTAAACGTCCCACATAAATTGTCATGTCCGCCAACTGTAATAGACTTAGACTTATGCAAGTACTTGTGACCGAAAACTTTGTTCATTCGTTGACACGTTTTGAGTAAAGCAATGTTTGCGAAGGATAGCAAAGGAAAGAGAAGCCATCATTAAAGTAATTGCATAGCCAAGAGTTAAAAAACAACACCATAACAGAACAAAGTAAATAGACACTTGGTAGACGTTCGCAGAAATAAGCAGACAAAGACCAAGAACAAGCGATATGCTTGATATAATCGATCATTCCTACACGTTTCTATATAAGTACTTCTTTGCAATATGTTGCAGCTAATTGCAACATTACTAATGGATTTTGCTTCATAAGCACTTCAAGACACAATGAGCAAAAAAGGTTTTGCTTGATATAATTGATCATTCCTACACGTTTCTACTTTGACTGCAATATAGCACTTCTTCTTTGCAATATGTTGCAGCTAATTGCAACATTACTAATGGATTTTGCTTCATAAGTACTTCAAAACACAATGAGCAAAAAAGGTTTTTAAAAGACAAAACGTTAACGTGCATATTGTATGCATGACCAGGTGCCGTGTTGAGTCTAATGAGCCGCACGCTTTGATCAAGATCAAGGCCAAGACTAGAAACAAGACCAAGATTAGGGCCAAGATCAAGGCCAAGACGAAGACCAATAAGACCTAGTTTCCAAGATTTCCTCTGTCTAAAGCAAAATCTTTTACAGTGTCCGATTCCGCAATAAAAACTACATGGCGAAATCAATATTGTCATTTAATACAGATTTTCTTAAATTTGTACTTACAGAGATAATTATGTACTAACTGTATTCTTCTCATGACTAATTTAGATTGAGTAGGATTTGTATGTCTTAAATTGTCGATAAAAGGAAAACTCGTTTGCATTTTTTTTTTGTATTTATGTTTTCAGTTTCTTTGCATTTTTTTTTCACCAAACATTTTAAGGAAATCCGGCATATAGTCTTCGAGCTATAAATTCTCAAAGTTTGTTCTGGCTATTTTATTTCTGGAGAATTTTGGGCTATCGGTAACGATACCTTATTTAAAGTGTATATGAAACGAAAATTAAGTTTGTCTTATTTAAAAGAACTCTTAAAATAATGGGGAATATCAATTTACAGCTTTTTCATATTTTACTTAGTTCTTGAGATATTTAGACTTATGTGATATTCAAATGAGATAACTTATGGTTCGTTTTTTCACTAATTAACATATTCGAAAATCGCGAATATATTTAAGATTATTGAACAAAATAACTTGAAACTTTGCTACAGTTCATGCAACTAAACATGAAAGACAAGTTACAAGTGATTTTGATCAATAATCTTAAAAATATTCACGATTTTCGAATATGTTAATTAGAAGAAAACGAACCATAAGTTGTCTCATTTGAATATCACAGAAGTCTAAATATCTCAAGAACTAAGTAAAATATGAAAAAGCTGTAAATTGATATTCCCCATTATTTTAAGAGTTCTTTCAAATAAGACAAATTTAATTTTCCTTTCATATACACTTTAAACGTTCGCAAATTGACAACTGCACGCAAGAACAATGGATTTTAATATATATGCTGTTGTTATCTCAGAAGACAAAATAAAATTATACGTCAAATTCTCTTGGAATTTCCAGTGCCAATGCTCCTGTTATGCTTTTCTGTTCTTTAAAATAAAAAAACGCGTTGACAATTGTTTTCACTTTAGCAACCCATTCGATGTTTTGAACCAATGACAAAGGGCGCGACTCCATTAGATTCAATACGGCACTTAGTGCCGTATATATATATATATATATACACATACAATATGCATGCATGTTAATTAAAAACCAAAAACCCTTTTTGCTCATTGCGTTTTGAAATACTTCCATTATTGATCTTGTTCTTGATTTTGTTGCTGGCCTTGGCTTTCGTCTTGGCCTTGATCTTGCCATAGTCAATCGAGATATGGTCTGGAAACTCGGCAAACTTCAAAGCGCCTACAATGAGCTCGGATTTTATGTTGAACAGTACCTTACACCGTGCACATCCTTTGTTTTAGGTTTATTAATATTTAAATAGCACGGTTGAGTGATTGAAGTGAAACGTTGCTATTGGACAATTCGTTCATTATACTAAAATACAATGTGTTCAGTGACCGTGCACCGTGCACAAAAATACATAAAGGCGAACAAAAAGATAGACCAAAGACTTTAGCTGAGTTTCCAGACCATATCTCGATTGACTATCATCTTGGATGCATGGTCTTTGTCTTTGTCTTGGTTTTGTTCCTGGTAATTCTACGATTAGATTTCTTGTTGATTTTGATATAACGCCGCAACTTTTGTTAACACAACTTTCTCACACGAGTGACATTTACATAAACGCCCACTCAACTTTCAAGCAAAGTGCACGGCAATTATCGGTGTTGACGTTAACACATTTTCAGTCCTCCAGATGGCAACGGGAAACCTAAATATGCAGTATAATTATCTAGAAAATAAAGAAAATAAAATTCTCGAAACTATAGTCATGATCTTGTTTTCTCATATGAAAATGCCATGGATTCTTTGGATTTAAATGAAAAAAAAGTATTGTCGAATTTGTTTTTAACATCTGCCAATAAAAGCTTTTTAATTGTAATGCCAGGTGTATTCTGTTTCAGTACAATATACGCGAGAGTTAATTAGCGCCAATGTTATAAAAAGCTTAAATGCTAACCGATAAAGTGTCATTTCATGATTCACACCGCAAACATGAATATCCTGGCAAGAAATAGTTCAAACGCAACACTTGGTTTTCGCAGTCATGGCTCCCACTTCAAAGGACATCCCTTGGATTTCGTAGTACCATTTACTGTAGTCAGTGGCACTCTTTGCCTGTTCGGAGGCGTCGCCAACCTCTTTGTTGTAATCCTCTGTACGAAATACACCAATATGAATAAGAACATGGACTTGTACATTGTCAGTCTATGTTTGTCAGATTTTCTTTACAACGTTATCTCCCAGCCTCAAGTTATCTCAGGCCTGTTCGTCCGCTCAACGAAGTTCCAGTCAGCTTTTAGGCACTCTACGACAACAGTTTCTCTCTTAGTAGGTTGTTTCAGTTTGTTTTTAGTCTCTTTTGATAAATATCTGTTTATTAAGTATCCGCTGCGATACAGTATACATATAAATAAGACGAAAACCAAGATAATTGTTGCCTCCATTTGGGTAATCTGTTGTTTCATCGGGGCACTACGCTACTTCAAGATTGTTGATATAGGAACCTTCATCCCAATCATAATCGGAAGTGTTTTCGTTCTTACAATTATCGTCCAAGTGCTCATCTTTTTCGTCGCAAAAAGCCATGACAAAAGAATCGCAAACTTGAATCGCTCTTTGGAACACAACTACCCCGGTTTGAACGAAAACTACGGCACAGGAACCAACAACTCGGCTTATAACAGCGCTGTGATCATGCCAACCAAAGCAACCAGGACAATTGGTTTGATGCTGGCTGTGTATATCATCTCTTGGCTTCCGCCGACTATCTATCGTCTTCACCATAGACTAGCTGGAGGCGATTTTGCCGTATACCTCCGTTGGATCCTGATCTTGAACATCCTAATCCAGCTTCATAGTTGCGCCAATCCCTTTATCTACATCATTCGCACCCAAGATGCGAAATTGGCCATCAAAGCTATGTTGCGGCAGCACGATATGACACAATTTTGCAGCTGCTTCTTTGAATTTGAAACACAGTCTTCAAGCATTCAAAACGTCTATCCCACCAACAGTTTTACCGAGAATCAGCAAGAGCCGAAAATTGTAAGCTTAGATAAACAAAACAACCACATCGAAACAAAAATGTGATAAGTTGACTGTTGAAGACTGCGAGAGCCACATTACCAGAAATTTGGGACAAGATGGTGGCGCGCGTGCATATTAAGGACCATAATAATGGAGATTCTCAACAGTAAATAATATGGAAAGCACATAATAATTCAAATTTTGCTTAAACGGTGGCATATTTCTTCTTTGCCCGACTCCATTTGACTTCAGCATGGACTAAGGAACAGTTATAACTAAAAAACATTTGTTTACTTCGACGACAAAGTACTTCCCTAGCTTGTCTTATTTTTGCACTGAAAGCGCCACTGTCGATAGTGTTGGCCATAGTAATCTTTGCAAACAGGTTCTAGAAATTGGCCAAATTGACCAACAACGTTACGGGCGATGCGAAGTGCCCGACTCGCGTTGCATTCGGCATGAGTTAGTCTCCTTCAAGAGCACATCAAGGTCCTCATTTGTCTCTAGCATAGTACTTCCAAAAGAGTTTGAACTTGCTTGATTTCACAGTCCTTATCGGCGTTTACAGGTTGTTTGTATATACATACATGCACGATTTAGGCGAATTCTAAAGAACTCAATGACCTGAATAATGAGAAACACTAGAATACAGTAGAATCACACTATTAGATATTCTAGAATACATAATTATATTATTAGGCGAATATAGCCGCTGACCTAGAGCAGCGCCACAAATGACCCAAATTTCTGGTAATGACGAAGAGCCTAAGATTACATAGAAACAAAAATGTGATAGATAAAGTTATAATCGATTAACTATACTCAGTTATATTATTTGTACAGTATCATACTGTAAAAGTACTGATGTTAATATATTGTAAGCAAATGTATATAGTATATATAAATATACTGTACATAATGAGTTGTACATAATGAAAAGCTATTGAATAACCTGGATAAAGTCATATTCGATTACTATACTCAGTTATATTATTTGTACAGTATCATACTGTAAAAGAACTGATGTTAACATATTGTAAGTATACGTATATAAATATACTGTACATAATGAGTTGTACATAATGAAAATGTAGAAATTTTAAGGATTTTTCCCCACACTGCTTATTGGATGGTCCACAATAGGTTTCAGACAGGAAGGCGGGATAACGATTATTTTGATAACGGGATACAAGAGAAAGAATGGACAAGATTTCGCCCCGGATATCATAAACTTGTCAGGATACGGGAAGGGTTAAGCAATCAGGATGTAAGAAGCCTATTGTGGATCCTTTCAGTCCACATCCTTATAGCATAGTTTGTGTGTGTATTTACAATACAATACAATACAATACAATACAATACAATACAATACAATACAATACAATACAATACAATACAATACAATACAATACAATACAATACAATACAATACAATACAATACAATACAATACAATACAATACAATACAATACAATACAATACAATACAATACAATACAATACAATACAATACAATACAATACAATACAATACAATACAATACAATACAATACAATACAATACAATACAATACAATACAATACAATACAATACAATACAATACAATACAATACAATACAATACAATACAATACAATACAATACAATACAATACAATACAATACAATACAATACAATACAATACAATACAATACAATACAATACAATACAATACAATACAATACAATACAATACAATACTTTATTTAACGTGGTCACTACACTTAGCTAAAAACGAGCTAATTTTCAGGTAGGCCACAAATTAATTTACAAATATATACATACATTTTAAAATAGACAATAAATAAAAACAAAAACAAAAAAAAACAATAAAAAAACAAAACAAAAAAAAAAACAAAAAAAAAATATAAAAAAAAAATATTAAAAAAAATTAAAAAAAAATTAAAAAAAAAGAGCGGTAGATTTGTTTTAGTCCCTGTTTAATGAAGTTTTAGACTGAGTTTTAAGTATTGTAAATAATTTAAAAGTGATCAAGGACAGGTCTGTATACTACAGGGACGTAGCCAGGGGGGAAGCCGGGGGAGTCGCGGCTCCCCCCCTTTTGATATAAAACAACAGACATGTATAAATTAGAAAAGTGATGCAATATGAATTGTGTCAGGAAATAAACTGTAAACAGTGTATTCAATCTATCTGAGTATGTGACGTTTGCGTGTTTTGAGTATTTTATATGACGTTTTTTAACTTTAGAGTCTGTAAAATCTTCCTCCAAAAGCCAGGAAATGGTATTTCAGCGACTCTCGATTTCAAAATTTCCCGGGGGAGCATGTCCCTGGACCCCCCTAAGAATTTCTTTTTATTTCGGCTCCCCCCCTTTCAAAATCCTGGCTACGTCCCTGCTGTATACGAAGTGTGAGTTTGCTGTATATAATCAGTTAAAAGTTAAAAGGAAAGTGCAATGTCATGTGGTGTGTACAATAAAATCTGAGAATTCTAGTCATTGTGCATGACAGGTGATGTGTCGGTTTTTGATAAATTAATATATTTATGATACCCTTCAAGTATATTTGCCAATTTCAATGGAATAAATCGACAGTTTAAATCCTCTGCCCAGTGAAGTTTAGTTGGTGCGAGAAACATAATTGGACACAAGTTTTACTAGCGCTCAACTTTTTTTTTGTCTTGCGAGTTTCTAATTTCCATCCATTTACCTATCTATCCATCCATGCAATTTGAATAGAATATATTGAGTTGTTCTTACTTAAAGTATTGCGTAAAATAGAACAATTTTACCACTGACCACTGTACACTCCGGATTCGTATCCAAGATGGCGTACCGACATGTTGTTCGAAATCCAAGACTTCAGGCTCGGATATTTCTTCCAGAATGGTTCATGCGGGTCGTAAAACCGACGAAGGAGATGCCCAGCAACGTTGCTAAGTTTCACATTTCTATGGAGTAAGTCCTTAAGAGATCTAGTTTATTTTTATTGAACAAATGTTGTCAATGTTGACGTATTTGCAAGCGGCTGAATGAACTATGTAATAAAAGTAGCGTGCTGCGTAGGCAGTGTAGAAACAACAATCGAAATATAGTAAGGTTAGATATACTGCCGAAACAGAGAACGTAGGAGTCTAACGTTTCGAGCGAAGGCCCTTCGTCAGAGAAACGTTAGACTCCTACGTTCTCTGTTTCGGCAGTATATCTAACCTTACTATATTTCGATTGAATGAACTATGAGCTTGCCGATCAAGATTGCAATGCTGTTTATCAATATGAAAGAGCTATTTATACGGCAACCCTACACCAACAATTATTTTTTTCTGGCCGCTTGCAGTCTTGTTTCAACTTGTGCGTATATGGCCCCGTTCACCCTATACCGGATAGCTTTTGTGCGATATTTTGATAGCCAGTCTGAGTTATCCCTAAGACCAACTGCGCAGTTATCTCCTGCTTTTCTGCATTGATATTGTCGTTATTCTAACTCAAAAAATACGTATGATAATGGAAACCATACTTTTATCACGTTCTTTTAAACATTTGGTCGCAAGGTAATCAATATATCATAAGTATAAATATAAAACGTCTGTGATTATTACGAATGGCAATACCATGTAACTCATGTAAATAATAGTTCGCTATTAAAGCTTTCGTCTCGCTAAACTCGATACTTCATCAGAGCGTCGAAGACCACTTATGTCTTATTAAATTTACATATTCTTAGAATCTTAGATGCTCTGATGAAGTATCGAGTTTAGCGAGACGAAAGCTTTAATAACGAACCGTATTATTTACATGAGTTACATGGTATTGCCATTCGTAATAATCACAGACGTTTTGTATTTATACTTATGATATATTGATTACCTTGCGACCAAATGTTTAAAAGAACGTGATAAAAGTATGGTTTCCATGATTATGCATATTTTTTGAGTTAGAATAACTGTGCAGTACTTGGTCTTAAGGGATAACTCAGACTGGGGGATCGCTGAGACCGTGACACCTGCACAATTTCTCTGCCGTCAGAACGCCACTGCGCCGCTCTGATCTCGAAAGAGGTACATCTTTTAATACTGCCATTTGCGTTCAAGCATTTAGCGTTTAGCGAATAACTAGTTGTTGTCGAGTTTTGAAACAAGCGTTGTCCAATGTCAACTATACACTTGACAGATCAAATCAATAACGAATAGGGGGTGTAACTTTCCATTGTCAATTTGATTTGATCTGTCAAACACTCAAACGTATAGTTGTCATTGGACAACGTTTGTTTCAAAACTCAAAAACAACTAATTATTCGCTAAACGCTTGAACGCTGAATGGTAGTAATTATCGGATAGCTTTTTGTGCCGTTTCAGCTCCAGTGTGAACGGAGTTCGAAATCGTTTCGGAAATAAATTAATAGAAAAGAGCGTGGTGATTGGTTGTATCGTACGGCATATTTAATTGCCCGTTTCGTGCCGAGTATGTTCACACTATACGTTATACATTATACGGCTCCTTTCTTTACAAACACGTAAGCAACCACACTCTTTCCGCTAACGATAAAACCAGCCTCGGAACTTTGATACAAGCCCACTTTCTGCGGCTGCGCACATGGCACGTTAGATCACTTTTGATGTCTCTTTTTTTGTTTTCCAAAAGTTTGTAATTTTTTTGTTTATTGTAGAATGTCACGGCTTGATGTACGGAACTATCTACAAAAAATCTACCAAATCAATGTAGCTAGAGTGGATATCAACATACAAGCAGGTTTTTTGGATGAAACTATGCTCCTATAATGTTCTAGTCAAGCAGTCCTAGTTTAGTAAAAGTAGTGTGCTACGTAGGCAGTGTAGAAACAACAATCGAAATATAGCAAGGTTAGATATACTGCCGAAACAGAGAACGTCGGAGTCTAACGTTTCGAGCGAAGGCCCTTCGTCAGAGAGAAACGTGAGCCTGGTTCTCATATGTCGCCGATGGTCGGCGATCGTCGGCGATTTGTGATTTAGATGCATGTTGAAACGGGAAGTACAGCAACATGTTAAGTAATAAAGAACAATGCAGAAAAGCAGTGCTTTTATCCTTTTACTTAACATGCATCTAAATCATGGGTCGGCGACGATCGGCGACATATGAGAACCTTGTTGTTGGAAAATTAAGATGGTTTTATATGGGGAAAAACGAGCCTAGTGTAGCGGGGAATTTGGCCGAAGCGAGATGCAGCATGGTCTTTGCCAGCCAGACGTCTTAAGCCTTTGTAAATCAGTTTTAGACGAACATTCGAGCGTAGGCACTAGCCAGTGTTGAAATACAAATCGAAATATAAGTAAAGTCTATAATACGTCACTCGACGCCGTCTCGGAATAGAGGGGACGTCATTCTTTCCGTGTTAAGTTTATTAGTACTTTCCGAATACCGTATTTCCTTGAATAAACGCCTCCCTCGAATAAACGCTGCCCTTGAATAAACGCCGCAGGAGAAACAAAAAATATTATTAAACACCGCCCTTGAATAAACCTTTGGGATATTGAGATGCTAATTTGCTAATTAGTTACAAGCACTAGTGGTTGTATCAGAAGAGTATACATCCACTAGTGATTGTAACTAATTAGCATCATTGGTTTTAGTTTGTATGGGGTTTACAGGGGTATACATGTGACGTAATTTCTGAAATTGGATTGGCTGCAAAACTCATGAATTAGTAATGAATTTCACAATATATATATATATATATATATATATATATATATATATATATATATATATATATATATATATATATATATATATATATATATATATATATATTTAAAGACATATAAACTTTATTTTTGGGGGATAAGTGTTAAAATTGGTTATGAATTTGAATTAAACAATAAATTCACAGTTGATGTTAAAAAACATTACAGTAAACGCCGCCCTTGAATAAACGCCGCCCTTGAATAAACGCCGTCCTCGAATAAACGCCGTCCTTGAATAAACGCCGCCCTTGAATAAACGCCGCCCTTGAATAAACGCCGTCCTCGAATAGACGCCGCCCTTGAATAAACGCCGTCCTTGAATAAACGCCGTCCTTGAATAAACGCCGCCCTTGAATAAACGCCGCCCTTGAATAAACGCCGCCCTTGAATAAACGCCGCCCTTGAATAAACGCCGCCCTTGAATAAACGCCGCCCTTGAATAAACGCCGCCCTTGAATAAACGCCGCCCTTGAATAAACGCCGCCCTTGAATAAACGCCGCCCTTGAATAAACGCCGCCCTTGAATAAACGCCGTCCTCGAATAGACGCCGCACCCGCTATGCGAAAAAATTTAATAAACGCCGCGGCTTTTATTCAAGGTAATACGGTACGATCCTTTTCTCACAGTTGGACTATAAATTGGACATTATCTCTTAGTAATCAAAAATGCGTTTCTAGGGCTGCCCTAAGACTTTGCTGCATGAATACGATTCCGGCTCTCTTTGCTGCTAACATAATCTTAACAGCTCTCGCATTAACGGCCATAATGTTTTATCAACTTTAGGTAAAACGCAAAGGATTATGATGAAAAACGGAGCAGTGAAAACAAAAAGATATCCCGATATAAAAATGGCTTATGTTACAATGGTAAAGATCTATTATGCATACGATACATACAAAAACTATTCGGAGTTTTTATAAGCGGTGTTTTTGGATGTTTTTTATAGGCCGATGTTACGTTTCGCTTCCCAGAGTTGTTCGCAAAAGCTGAGAAAAAAACGGATGTCGAAGATGAACCCAAAGACATTAAGAAGCCAGACGAGTTTCGGTGGTTTTAACATAACAGTGAGATAAACTATAGGAAATGGTTTTAATATGATAGTGAGATAAACTATAAGAAAAATACAAACTTCTACATATCCTGCGAGCAGAGTCTTCTTTTCCTTATTTCTTCGCTGAGGGAGAGGAAGAAAAGTAGGCTCTGCTGTATTCATGTTTGGCTTCGTCCAAGATTTAGGACGAAGTAACCCGTTTAAGAGTTAAGACTCGTTAAACCGGTTCTTGTGTTTTGTTTTGTTTTGTTTTGTTTTGTTTTGTTTTGTTTTGTTTTGTTTTGTTTTGTTTTGTTTTGTTTTGTTTTGTTTTGTTTTGTTTTGTTTTGTTTTGCTTTGCTTTGCTTTGCTTTGCTTTGCTTTGCTTTGCTTTGCTTTGCTTTGCTTTGCTTTGCTTTGCTTTGCTTTGCTTTGCTTTGCTTTGCTTTGCTTTGCTTTGCTTTGCTTTGCTTTGCTTTGCTTTGCTTTGCTTTGCTTTGCTTTGCTTTGCTTTGCTTTGCTTTGCTTTGCTTTGCTTTGCTTTGCTTTGCTTTGCTTTGCTTTGCTTTGCTTTGCTTTGCTTTGCTTTGCTTTGCTTTGCTTTGTTTTGTTTTGTTTTGTTTTGTTTTGTTTTGTTTTGTTTTGTTTTGTTTTGTTTTGTTTTGTTTTGTTTTGTTTTGTTTTGTTTTGTTTTGTGGACTGGGTTCGAGATTGTAACCGTCACGAATACAGCGGAGATTTCTTTTCTTCCCCTCTCTCTCTCAGTGAAGAAATAAGGAAGAGAAGGCTATGCTCGCAAGGTAACTTCTACAGTGAGATCACGAACTATTGCAGACACTTATAACGAAATACTTTCTACTCGAAACGTCAGGATTATGTTACTAAAAATCTCGGTAGTTTACTATCGTTTCACTTTGCTTTAGCAAAGTAAACATTGTTTACCGCAACGACGGACCCCACTGCCAGCTTTCACGGAAAAAAACAGTTCGAACGCTAGTGAAAGTATCACTAGATAATTATAAAAAAAATTGAAAAACATGGTGGCCGTATAGTTGATTCAACTAGCTCATTCCTGTCCGAGGGCTTCCCATGCAGAGATGAATAAAATCGTCTGGCGTTAGCCAGAATAAAATACTAAAGACCAATTCGGAGAGGAAAGAGTTAAACGGCGTTCATATAATTCGATTATCATTCATTTTGTAATTAATAGTCGATCTAATAGCATATCTAGAGCTATACGTCTCAAACGAATTTGTGGTTTGAGAGAATATTGTCAGTGAATGTTGGCCGAAAATTATCTTCCAATTTCACATTCTTTGTCATGGAGTTGAGCTTTCTTTGTTTTTGGTTTATAAATGGTTTATTGATTTGCGAATGTCATTTTCAAGATCTATATTAATATACTACTGACGCTACAGCAGCTGTTTTGGACAAGCCCTTTATTGTTACTATATCCAAACAAAGGGAAATATTACATGTTCTTGCTTACTGTCACTGTCACTGCTTAGCTTAGCTTATAGCTTAGCTTAGCTTAGCTTAGCTCAGCTCAGCTCAGCTCAGCTCAGCTCAGCTCAGCTCAGCTCAGCTCAGCTCAGCTCAGCTCAGCTCAGCTCAGCTCAGCTCAGCTCAGCTCAGCTCAGCTCAGCTCAGCTCAGCTCAGCTCAGCTCAGCTTAGCTCAGCTTAGCTTAGCTCAGCTTAGTTTAGCTTAGCTTAGCTTCATACTCTTTCTTGTATTTGTCGGCTGCTTACAGTGAATTTCTCACTGCTAAAATTCGTCTGTTATACCATGTTCTTGCCAAAATCCGTTGACTTAGCAGTCCAGATGCACGTGTTTGCATGTATGTATATTGCATGGTAGATTCCTCGAAGATATTCATCATTGAACACCCACTTATCATTACTGACATATACTTTTATCTCAAAAACCTTTCAATTGTTAATTGCAGACAGATAAAAGCTTTTCTAAATTATCTATTGTGCAAATATTTATATAGATGTATCAACCAAAAGACAAGGCGAATATCTGTACTCTTGATTTGTGCATGTTAGTGACACTAAATATCGATGCATATACCTTTGATGATTTTTTGTGTGTACATTGCTTTTCTCCTTTTTCAATTGAGCGAAGCACGAAGTTTTGTTTACAGTGAAACGGTTTAGCTGCTTCCAAGTTAAATTTTAAGACTAAAGAGTGCAGCGTCAGGGCACACAAAAAAACAGGTAAATGTAAAATAGCGTGTAGGAAATATTTTTTGTTTTCGTTATTGGTGTTTTCAGCTTGAGTTGGCAAAGGTTTTTCGTATGTTTTTTGCTGTACCTAATGGTCTTTAATTAGAATACATCAAACGTGTATCTTTGCAATCAAATTACTCCTAAGTATTTTTCAATGTGGCCGGGTCGAGGCATATCAAAGGCGCTTTAAGCAGCCGCCATATACGACACAGTTCAGACCACGGATCCCTGCCATCCCTGCTAAGCCCTATAGGTATTGATTTTACGGAGGGAGGAAAATCGGAGAACCCGGCGAAAAACATTCGGAACACAGGAGAGACCAACTAAACTCTATTCACATGAGTCCCACGCTCGAGAACGGGGTTGTTCCCAGACGGTCACCCATCCAAGTACTAACCCCGTTCACCGCGTTCAACCGGGCTTAACTATTGGTGAGAGGCGGTGCTAACAGCACATGCATCCGTGCATCCATACATGCAAGCTGTCGTAAGTAAACTCAGAGAAAAGCCAAAACTCTGAGCGTCCGACTGGCATTCGGAAGGTGGTGGGTTCGAGTCCCGTCTGGAGATCAGAGTTTTTCTCTGAGTTTAACTTACGAGCTTGAACATCAAAAACATAAGGAAAAACCTAATTTTTATTTGCACTTTTTTTGCGCTCTCGTTGTAAAACAGCTGTATTGAACCATAGTGTTAGAAACTCAACTGAAATGATTTGTTTCAGGTTTTGAAAATTTAGTTAAAGATTTAAAATCTATGTTACACAGGAGGCAATTTTCTTTGCAACTTGCAACACAATTTTCGCTTTAAAAAATATTGCAGGTTGCAGTGAGGGTGTTACACGCTGTCGCTGATGTGTTTTGTTTTCTATAATAACTGTATTTCTCTATCATGTTAAGGTCTTGATAAACTCGAACGACAATGAGACATACCTGGCTGCCAGTTTTGTCTTTCCTGTTTTTCTCAATTCTCATTCAACAAAGCAACTCAAGCGAATACTTTTCTGCGTATCTGAGGGTATTTATTGTATTTTTTAAAGACGATTTAGTTGAATTTAAAGCTGTGAAGTTTGAGGTTTTTAACACTTTAAAGCCTGGCGACGAGTCTTTAAAGTTTATTCTGGCTAACGCCAGACGATTTTATTCAGCACAGGGAGAGGTCCAGGCCTCAAAGTATTAAGACCTATCTCGTTAACACTTTGAAGCCTGACAACGAGTCTTTACAGTTTATTCTGGCTAATATCAGACGATTTTATTCAGCACAGGGAGAGGTCCAGGCCTCAAAGTGTTAAAAAAGCACTGTTTGGTGGCTATCATATGGAGAATTATTCAGTCATTTTCGGTTTCAATTTTTTTTTCTACCGACAGACAAAGAATGACGAGGTTGTTATGACATGTGAAGACCATCTTAAACAGTGTGAAACAAATGCAGATTGTGATAACTGTTATTATTCTTTGGCTTGTTATGATCCACTGTACACTGGAGAGTCCAGATGTTTCATGACTTGGCTGAATGAAGAGCCACAAAAATAATTTTAATGGAATGCGAGTATCTGCATGACTAATGTCCTTCATTGTCAACAAGACGAGTCAGTTGCTGTAAATATATATATATATATATATATATATATATGTGTGTGTGTGTGTGTGTGTGTGTGTGTGTGTGTGTGTGTGTGTGTGTGTTTCTCTCTGACGAAGGGTCTTCGCTCGAAACGTTAGACTCCTACGTTCTCTGTTTCGGCAGTATATCTAACCTTGCTATATTTCGATTGTTATATATATATATATATATATATATATATATATATATATATATATATATATATATATATATATATGTAATATGTAAAGGCCTCCAATTCGGACTAGACCGAGTGTTCAAGTACTCGGAATTCGTTCCAGTCCTCGGCTTCGCCTCGGACTGGAACGAATTCCGAGTACTTGAACACTCGGTCTAGTCCGAATTGGAGGCCTTTACATGACTTCTCAAAATCACTTAGTGTATTCCCAAAATGAATTAGTGCATTAGTAATTAGTGTATGGATGAATAACCGATTGTGTGAAGTAATATTTCAAGTCCAAGGACTTGAAATATTATTTTCAGTCCTTGGACTGGAACTAATATTTCAAGTCCTCTGCCCAGTACTTCCCTGGTATTTCAAGTCCCTTCACGTGGTGCAATTCAGCGCTTCTGATTGATTGATTATCTCATGAATTATTAATGAGTTTGAGAAATATATATATATATATATATATATATATATATATATATATATACACACACTTGTTGAAATAAATTCTGAACTTCCAAGATATATATATATACATTGCTGTATTGGTATATAAAGTTATGCACAGGAGCTTTTTTTCATCATTTAACAGATCTTTAGGACACTATTTTATCTGTATTGTATATTGCATATAATAAAAAGCTTCTTTCAACAGCAGTTTAACAAAATACAATATACACATGTATATACATATATTTATTGATTTTGTTCAGAATTTTTTCAACAAGTATATATATATATATATATATATATATATATATACGTGTGGGTTTTGGTCTACGAAACGCAAAGAGTGCTCGATAACATATAGTTAGAGCAAATATAGATTTTCGCTTACCTCAAAAGTCTGCTACAGGCTGTTTCATCTAAAAAAGCATCTTCAGGATGAAACAGCCTGTAGCAGACTTTTGAGGTAAGCGAAAATATATATATATATATATATATATATATATATATATATATATATATATATATATATATATATAATTATAATTGACACTTGCATGTAACTATGAACTGTACTAAATATGGCATACTAGTAAGTTTTGCCGACACATGTCTACAATAGACCTTTTCACCAATAGCAGCGCCATCTTTAATTCGCAATGCATTATGGTCTATCCAGGGTCCATTAAAAGGGCGATTGCGTAGTGTTAAGACACAATGCGGTAATTTTTTCTTTATAAATACTTTCGTGGCAACAATATCTAAATATAATAATTGTCATATTGGTAAAAGCATCAATTCTCGGACGTGTAAGGATAGATTCATGACAAATGTATCCTTATACATACGAGAATTATTGCTTTTACCAATATGACAATTATTATACTTAGATATTGTTGCCACGAAAGTATTTATAAAGAAAAAATTACCGCATTGTGTCTCAACACTACGCAATCGCCCTTTTAATGGAACACTGGATAGACCATAATGCATTGCGAATTCAAGATGGCGCCGCTATTGGTGAAAAGGTCTATTATTGGAAGATATGGTTTTAAAATGATCAACTTTGGTAGGAATGAAGTTCTTGCTTACCCTCATAATATTAGTCAGAAAAAGTGTTTACTTCATATAGAAATGACGTCATCAATATATATGTCTTAAAATAGAATCTGTTTTTATTTTAACACAGGGATAATTGGATGACTCCGAGAATTTTTGGTTAATATATTTGTCAGAAAAAATGCTTCCTTCATATAGAAATGACGTCGGTATATATGTCTAAAAATAGAATCTGTTTTTATTTTAACACAGGGATAATTGGACGATTCCGAGAATTTTTGGTTAATATATTAGTCAGAAAAAGTGCTTCCTTCATATAGAAATGACGTCATCAATATATATGTCTAAAAATAGAATCTGTTTTTATTCTAACACAGGGATAATTGGATGATTCCGAGCATTTTTGGTTAATTTATTAGTCAAAAAAAGTGCTTCCTTCATATAGAAATGACGTCATCGGTATATATGTCTAAAAATAGAATCTGTTTTTATTCTAACACAGGGATAATTGGATGATTCCTGAGCATTTTTGGTTAATATATCAGTCAGAAAAAGTGCTTGCTTCATATAGAAATGACGTCATCGGTATATATGTCTAAAAATAGAATCTGTTTTTATTCTGACACAGGGATAATTGGATGATTCCGAGAATTTTTGGTTAATATATTAGTCAGAAAAAGTGCTTCCTTCATATAGAAATGACGTCATCGGTATATATGTCTAAAAATAGAATCTGTTTTTATTAAGACACAGGGATAATTGGATGATTCCGAGAATTTTTTGTTAATATATTAGTCAGAAAAAATGCTTCCTTCATATAGAATTGACGTCATCGGTATATATGTCTAAAAATAGAATCTGTTTAAGGCCTATCTACGACTTTACTCCCCTCCCCACGACTTTACACCCCTCCCCCAGATCCTCGGTGCCTTTAAATTCCAATATGGCGGCGCACTTGTTGAAAAACGTTTTGCGTCGCGAATATTTGAAATGTATTTTACGCCAGCCGTTTTGTGTAAGCGGAAGGTTCTTCAATACAAAACCTTCTTCACAACTGACTGGTGTTTTTCTTGAGAATAAAGGTCATATTGAAGTTACAGGAAAAGATGCAGTGAAGTTCTTAAACGGTTTGCTGACAAATGACGTGAATCTGTTTCATTGTGATAGCCAAATGTCCGCTTTATACTGCATGATGTTAAACATAAAAGGACGAGTATTGTACGATCTTATGCTCTACAAACTGAAAGAGAGCTTAGATACTCCAGGCTTTCTCTTAGAGTGTGATTCTTGTGCTGTGGGGGGTATTTTAAAGACGTTAAAACCGTATAAACTCAGGTCACTGGTGGAATTAACTGATGTTAGCCATAAATTTGATTCGTGGTCTATCCTTGAAGAAGGAGCACACAAGAACCTCAAAATTAGAAACTCTGAGAGTGGTGTGATGTTAATGGAAGACCCTCGTCTTAGTATTCTTGGTGCGAAGATGGTCTTGCCAAAATCGAAGCTTCCATCTGAATATGGTGAAAATATTAGAGATGTGATGGACCAAGGTGTTTATGATAGTCACAGAGTTCACCATGGAGTGAGCGAAGGATTGAAAGATATTGAATCTGGAGTAGCATTGCCTTTGGAGTATAATATTACAGAGCTTCATGGAGGTGTGTTGGGTCTTGTAAACCAATGCACCATTTTGGAAAGTACCATTTCATAAAGTACCATTTTGCAAAGTACCATTTTGCAAAGTAGTATTTTGCAAAGTACCATTTTGCAAAGTACTATTTTACAAAGTACCATTTTGCAGAGTACCATTTTGCAAAGTACCATTTTGCAAAGTACCATTTTGTAAAGTACCATTTTGCAAAGTACCATTTAAGAAACTATCATTTTGCAAAGTACCATTTTGCAAAGTACCATTTTGTAAAGTACCATTTTGCAAAGTACCATTTTTTAAAGTACCATTTTGCAAAGTACCATTTAAGAAACTATCATTTTGCAAAGTACCATTTAAGAAACCAACATTTTACAAAGTACCATTTTGCAAAGTACCATTTTGTAAAGTACCATTTTGCAAGTACCATTTAAGAAACCAACATTTTGCAAAGTACCATTTTGCAAAGTACCATTTTGTAAAGTGCCATTTTGCAAAGTACCATTTTGCAAAGTACCATTTTGTAAAGTACCATTTAAGAAACTATCATTTTGCAAAGTACCATTTAAGAAACCAACATTTTACAAAGTACCATTTTGCAAAGTACTATTTTGTAAAGTACCATTTCATAAAGTACCATTTTACAAATTACCATTTTGCAAAGTACCATTTAAGAAACTATCATTTTGCAAAGTACCATTTTGCAAAGTACCATTTCATAAAGTACCATTTTACAAAGTGCTATTTTACAAAGTACCATTTCAGTAAAACTGGTCCCTAGAGTGTATAGTATCTCACTTTGTTATTCTGTTACTAGTTTCCTATCAGAAAGGCTGCTACATTGGTCAAGAATTAACTGCAAGAACTCACCACACAGGTGTTTTACGGAAACGAATTATGCCTGTGAAACTGGCTGCATCTGATGAAAGAACTGACTTAAATTTTGAACAGAATGCTTCTATAAAAACAACTTCTGGAAAAGCTGCTGGGAAATTAAAAAGCACTTATGGAAATCTTGGTTTGGGTTTATTGAGGCTGGAAACGGTGAAATCCGCTGATGGCTTAACAGTTGCAATGTCTGATGGAACTAGTGTGTCTGTTACAGTTGACTGGCCATCGTGGTGGTCATATGACTAGCGCTGCAGGAATTTTATTAAATATTGGACACCAGGCAAATTGAGCAAACATGAAGTAGGAGCCGTACTTGTTGGCCAAACTAATTTTTTTTTTAAAAAGTTGTAAATATGAAAACGTATTGCTGTATGGAAAAAATTGAAGAAATGAATGTTGGACAATTTTCACTGTATAATAATAAATTATAATTACGTAATGTTCGCGATACTTGAAGTACTATTTTTCATGTGTACTGTTCACCACTGACCTTTAGTAGCGTGTATTCGTATAACCAAGATGGCGGCCAAGAAACTTGTTGTTGACAATGGGGCATGTACGATTAAAATTGGATTTACTAACGATGAAACACCGAAGTTAGTGTTATTTTAATATTTGAAAATAAAACCCCATTATTCTGCGCACGTTTTGACTTTAAACAAGTTCTATTGTTGGCTTCTAGGGTCATTCCTAATAGCGTTTTTAAGGTCAAAAATGAGAGACGAAAAGTGTTTATTGGAGATCAAATGGACGAATGTAAAGATTACTCTGGACTTTTTTACGTTTTACCGTTTCAAAAGGTGAAGTTATGTTATACTTAGAATTTATAATAATAGTAATAATGGTAATAAATATAATTAATAATAATAGCAATAATAATAATATTAAATATTAATAATAGCAATAGTAATAATAATAATAATATTAATATAATGATAATATTAGTCATAGTAGCAATAATAATAATAATAATAATAATAGTAATAATAATAATAATAATAATAATAATGGAAACTTTATTAATGAATTTTTTTCTAAACAAACAATTGTAAATCTCGCTCATTGAGGTAATTTACAATCAGCTACTTGAATCACAACAAGCTACTTAAAAACTTAAAAGTTCAGTAAGTCAGGATTCATCCATTCCTTATTTCTACAGCAAAAAATATAATAGGTTGTTCTGATGGCAATAGATATCATTTTTCTGACACAATAATTTTGATGCTTCACATCAACTCCTACATCGTTTAACATTGCTAAAAATAATAATAATAATAGTAATAATAATAATAATAATAATAATAATAGTAATAGTAATAATAATAATAATAATAATAATACTATTAAATTAATAGCAATAATAATAATATTTAATAAATGTTAATAATAAAAATATTAATCTTAAATGAGAATATTAGTAATAATAGCAGTAATAATTAATATTAATAATAATATTAACTAGTATAACCAAAGTTAGTGAAATTGCTGCTGTCCTTAGTTGATCGTTCGCCACCGCATGCTTGTGACACTCGTGGTTTGTGGTACAAAGCTGATAAACACATGAAGGCACATTGCCGACCTCTCGATACTTCACAAAAAATTGTGTTGCCTTGATGGATGCTACCAAAAATAGGAAATAGTACAACAGACATATAATCTTAATATCCAAACTCACGTGTATTAAGAAAATCTGAGCTTGTCAGACTATGGTCAGACAGAAGACGATTGAAATGGTGGTTGGTCGTTGCCTGGGAGATGAAGTGTCTTGCACTCTTGCGGCTTACATATGTAAATGAAGCATTATGATTGGGCAAACAATTACCTGTATGTGATTGGAGCGACCACATCAAAGTATTCCATGCGGTCAAAATCATCCGGACAACAAATCGACTATATGTTCTGAATAGTAAGCTGCCAAGCAGCAGCAATTAAGTAGCAATAATAATATTAGTAATAATAGCATTAATAATAATAATAATAATATTAATAGTAGTAGTAATAATAATAGACCACTTTCATAATGGCCACCACTTTAAATATTCTTTTATGTGCATCTTAATAAGCCTTTCTAGCCTCGTTTGTGTGTCTGCAATTCAAAACAATCTTTGCTTCATAACGAGGCTAGGAAGGCTTATTTAGATGCACATAAAAGAATATTTAAAGTGGTAGCCATTATGAAAGTGGTCTATAGCAATAGTATTAATAATATATAATAATAATATTAAAAATAATAATGATGATGATGTTGTTCAGGGAGTTTTGATAAATTGGGGAATTGAAAAACAAGTTTGGGATTATGTTTTTGGAAAGGATGTTATGCAGGTACAGTACGATCCAATGAAAATTATTGTATTTATTGTATTATGTAGTTGCAGATCTGTTAGCTTGAGAGAACTTTGATGTGTTGGAAAATGTGATAAATTTTATTTTCTTGTGACAATTTTTTTGCTGTTGGACTTTGCTAGGTGGATTTTCCAGAAACTGATTTGATAATCTCTGAACCTTGCTTTAATTTTGCATCAATACAAGTTAGTGTAAAAATAAAACTTTGCTGTTGTTTAACATTTTTTCGAGTCTTGGGTGAATAAGTGACTTTCAGGGTGTTGCACGCATCGTTTTAGAAAGAATTGGCGGGCTCTCTACAAAATAAGAAATGGCAAACAGACTTGCTAGTGAGCCAACAACAGCAGAATAACAGTGGTAAATATCCAGAAACTGTATCTATACTTTGTTTATTTTAAATAGTATGTTTACTTCAACGGGAGCTTGCCAGTTTTTTTTGAAAAATGATGCGCGCACAACACCCTGAAATGCGCCTATGATGTGAATGATTGAGTGTGTAAGGTGGATGGTTTGGTATAGTGGGCAGTTGGGTTTATATGAATGAAGGCAAGGAAGTATAGAATAGAATAGAATAGAATAGAATAGAATAGAATAGAATAGAATAGAATAAAACTTTATTTTACGAAGGAAAAGACGTATTAACCGTAAAGGTTATCTAACATACGGCCCTCACAATATTACAATATTTACAAATACAACAGACATAACTAATACATTATATATGGAAATAATGTCAAGTGATAAACTAGTCAAGTAGAAACACATTTACAATTCAATAAAAAATTACAATTGACGCAAAAAAGGTCTTCCAGATGGTTAATACAGGTAACTTTATGAAGAAAATAATGGCAAATAATTACTGAGTTTGCGTTTAGTAGTAGTTAATCTTAACGTGAAAGCATCAGAAGTACATGCAGGTGACATGGCAAGCTGTTTGCAATCATTATCTAAGGCGTTAAAGAGAATTGAGGCGCTGTAGAGAAATGTGAGTGAATATGAATAAATAAACAAATGAATAAATAAATGAACAAATATAGGTCTGGATAATTTTTTTTAAATATAATTTTAGGATGCCATGGATGAAATCTTATTTGAAGAATATGATTTCAAGTCATTGTGTAGACTGACAGGTATAAACTGGTTTGAAAACGAGTTTTTGATATGAGTAGTCTATTGTATTGTTACTATAGATTATATGCATTTAAAAAACTCAATAATTTATGAGGAAAACACAATTTATCAATATATATTATGTCAGTGGTTTTATACCTGATAAAACGTATTGAAGTTGGAAAGAATACTAACGAACATACAATTGTCAATTTTATATAAAGAATACTAATGAACATACAATTGTCAATTATATATAAAGAATACTAACGAACATACAATTGTCAATTTTATATAAAGAATACTAATGAACATACAATTGTCAATTATATATAAAGAATACTAACGAACATACAATTGTCAATTTTATATAAGAATACTAATGAACATACAATTGTCAATTTTATATAAAGAATACTAACGAACATACAATTGTCAATTTTATTGAAAGAATACTAATGAACATACAATTGTCAATTATATATAAAGAATACTAACGAACATACAATTGTCAATTATATATAAAGAATACTAACGAACATACAATTGTCAATTTTATATAAAGAATAGTAATGAACGTACAATTGTCATTTTTATATAAAGAATACTAATGAACATACAATTGTCAATTATATATAAAGAATACAAATGAACATACAATTGTCAATTATATATAAAGAATACAAATGAACATACAATTGTCAATTTTATATAAAGAATACAAATGAACATAACCAATAATGAAAGGTTTTTGAAGCCGTTGTTCAATAAACTCGCATCACGTTTTAAATGCTCATTCATTAAAGTGTCTATGAAATGAAAAATTCGTTGACCATTTTGTTGTTTTATTGTACAGAGGGGCATGACAGGAGCACTCACTGAAAATTTCAAGAGAATCTGATGCGTAGTTTTCGCGCTATCAACTCTCAAAATTTGCCATGGATACTTTGTTTTGGCGAAATTTGGGCTTCTTGGTAACAATGCCTTATGACGTACGCAGATGGATCATTAATAATGAAATATATTGTTCTTATACATGGTTGTCCATCTGCGTACGTCATAAGCATTGTTACCGAAAGCCCAATTTTTCTCCAAGAACGACTAGCCATGGCAAACTTTGAGAGTTTATAGCGCGAAAACTACGCATGAGATTCTCTTGAAATTTTCAGTGAGTGCTCCTGCCATGCTCCTCTGTACAATAAAACAACTAAAATGCCAACGAATTTTTCATTTCATAGACACTTTAAACATTACATAATTTATAGTAGACTAGAGTCGTAAGACTACTCTTATTAAAAACCTCCAGTGGGTTAAGTTGTCTATGGAATAAAGAATTTAATGCAACTAAATCTTACATTTTGCTAGCTGCACAGTTGAGTGCCTTCAAATATATCCAAGAAGATCCAAGCAGTCGTCTGGTGTGTCTTGTCGTGGATTGTGGCTATTCGTTTACCCATATTGTTCCAGTGTATAAAGGAAAGATTATGAAGGACGGTGTACGAAGGTACTAATCAGTACTTATATTTCTCAAACTCATTAATAATTCATGAGATAATCAATCAATCAGAAGCGCTGAATTGCACCACGTGAAGGGACTTGAAATACCAGGGAAGTACTGGCAGAGGACTTGAAATATTGCTTCACACAATCGGTTATTCATCCATACACTAATTACTAATAAATGCACTAATTCATTTTGGGAAATTACACTAAGTGATTTTGAGAAGTCATGTAAAGGCCTCCAATTCGGACTAGACCGGGTGTTCAAGTACTCGGAATTGTCGCCTCGTACTTGAATGTCCTCGTACTTAAATGTCCTCGTACTTGAAAACCCGGTCTAGTCCTCATTGTCGGCCTTTACATATTACATAAGCTTCAATAATTCATGAGGAAAACAGAAATTAACGGAGAAATCAGTTCCATGTCCGTAGATTTATATCTGATAAAGAATCGCAAAATGAATAAAAGAGCCCAGCTTAAAATTTTAAAATGCAATACAATAACGAAAGGAAACCATTTAAAAACAAAATATATTTATTGACTTTTCGTTTTCTTGATTTACACAAACTTTAGCTGTGATTTTCTCGGCTTAGACAACGTTGTGTTTCAAAATTACTACGCCAATGAACTTACCAAATGGATCTTATAAATGTACAGGAGCGCACAGTGGAACCTCGTTTATAATGCGACCACCGTCGGGCCAAAATTAAAAAAATAGTGAGCTTAAAGTGTATATGAAACCAAAATTAAGTTTATCTTATTTCAAAGAACTCTTAAAATAATGGGGAATATCAATTTACACCTTTTTCATATTTTACTTAGTTCTTGAGATATTTAGACTTATGTGATATTCAAATGAGATAAATTACAGTATGGTTCGTTTTTTTCTAATTAACATATTCGAAAATCGCGAATATTTTTAAGATTATTGAACAAAATCACTTGAAACTGCATATTGCAACAGTTCATGCAACTAAACATGAAAGACAAGCTACAAGTGATTTTGACCAATAATCTTAAAAATATTCACGATTTTCGAATATGTTAATTAGAAAAAAACGAACCATAAGTTATCTCATTTGAATATCACATACGTCTAAATATCTCAAGAACTAAATAAAATATGAAAAAGCTGTAAATTGATATTCCCCATTATTTTAAGAGTTCTTTCAAATAAGACAAACTTAATTTTCGTTTCATATACACTTTAACAGACACGGACGGTGACCGGAAAAACAGGAATACAATACAGAACTACTGAACCGCGTATTCTTTGAAAAGATTTTTTTACCCAAAACAAAGGCTACGAATAATCACATTATCTAAACTGTTACCTCATAAGCTCAAATTTCATCTTTATATAAAAATACAGATCCTTTATTTTATATTGTAATGTAATGAAATTTCCCTCCTTAAAATACAAGTTTCAGTCTACTTTAAAAGCATGTCTCATTGTAGTTAAACAACGATGACAGGCCTCAACGTTCTAGAAGTTCCCGTCGTCTCAAGAACGTGAAAATGCTCTCAATGACGTCTTGTGTAGAACGACGACGGCGTTCACTTTGCTCTTAGAATTTTAAATTGCTCATCATTGTTTTGAATGAAAAATGGTATTGAATTAAAACGCCGTCCGTGGCTGTAAAACGTCTGTTGAGTTAAGCTCTCTAGTGTTGTCGTAATAACGGGGTGGTCGTATGGCGGGGTACCACAGTACAGTACTTACCATAAATTGCGTGTCGATAAGCTAATCAGTACAGTTCGAACTCTCAGATTTAATATTATTTGACTCTTATGTTTCAGGTTAAATGTAGGAGGGAAATTACTCACAAATCACTTAAAAGAAATTATTTCGTATAGGTAATTTTATGTCTTCAGCTAACTGCAGAGTAAAAGTTTGATTTTTGGAGAAAGCTGATATTTTCAAAATTGCTAAATTGTTAATTCCACATCTTGTAGGCAGTTACACGTTATGGATGAAACATATGTAATGAATCAGGTATAATCACGTTGAGTATGCAACTGTTGCAAAATTATATATATAAATAAGTTTTGTGGAAACACCACGTAAAATATTTCTTTGCTAAGCTTTCGGCCTGTTGAATATTTATTTGCCGAAAGCTTAGCAAATAAATATTTTACGTGGTGTTTCCACAAAACTTATTTATATTACATTATCACCATGAAAACGTTCAAAGAATGTTGTAAAATTAATTTATTAATTTTAGTAAACATGATTCTTTATAGCAAGGTTTCTGTGAAACAAGATTTCCCAATTTTTCTTATTCAATTACTTTATCTTTATATTGCAACGGCTTAAAAACGCGGAATAAAAGGCAGCCTCATAAACCTCAGACATTTTACTTATGCCTGATGAGAGTGGTTTTATAGTCAGTTTCAGCTTGCTTTTAAAATTCGTTTGTCAACATTCGTTGGAAGGTTGGGAACTTGGTACGGAAGTTCGTTGTGAAGTTCGTCGTGAAGTTCCAATTTAATAAGCTCTGAATTGAATTCCTTTGGTAAAATCACGGAGAAGAAGATTATTTGTTGTATAGAATATCATAATAAATACTTGGTTAAGCAGAAACAAATTGCCGACTTAAATTTGTATCTACCTCGCAACGTAGTTCGGAACATTGCAACGTAGTTCGGAATGTTCATTTCAATTATACATATCGGATTTCAAAAGCAAGCTGAAACGGACTATAAGAACAGCTTCAACTGCATGTAGTTATTTCTCTTCTAATCTTGTAAATGGAGTATTTGGTGTTTTCGTGTTTTAGGTCAAAGAAGATTCCTGCTTTGTTTCGCAAAATTTTTACAAAGATGTTGAGATGGCAAGGTAGAAGCGTGTTTTTCTCGACTCTGAAGATTACTGTACTAAATATTAATTACAACTCTTTAAAGTGTCTATGAATCGAAAATTAAGTTTGTCTTATTTGAAAGAACACTTAAAATGATAGAGTAACATATTTTGCAGTTTTTCGTTTCCTTGCTTCGTTCTTGAGATATTTCAGTTTGTTTGATATGCAAATTAAACATTTTGATGTCACATGTGTATAATGAGTTATCGAAAAAGTTATATATCTTTGCTATTATTAAATATAATAATCACTTGAAAATCTACGTGTTTAGTGTTGTGGGCGAAACACATCCACATGCTTCATTCAAATTAATTTGATTTAATAATAGAAAAGATATCTAACCTTCTCCGATAACTCATTACGCACCAACGACGTCAAAATGTTTAATTCACATATCAAAGAAACTAAAATATCTCAAGAACAAAGCAAGGAAACGAAAAACTTCAAAAGATGTTACTCAATAATTTTAAGTGTTCTTTCAGATAAGACAAACTTAATTTTCGTTTCACTTTAAATAAGCTTGGAGAGCCCAGGTTTTTATCAGCTCGTTATTTGCTCATTTTGTAGAATTAAAGGAAAAGATAATAAAATTGTCAGAGATTATGTACTACCAGACTACACCAACATAAAAAGAGGATACATGAAGCCTGTAGAAGATATGTGGGACAAGTCGAAGATAAATGAACATGAGCAGGTTGATAACAATAAAAATTATTTGTAAATGGATTAATTTACTTTAAAGGGCATACACTGTATGACTCGAAAATTAAGTTTGTCTTATTGAAAAGAATATTTAAAATGATAGAATAACATTGCAGTTTTTGGTTTCCTTGCTTCGTTTTTGAGATATTCCAGTTTGTTTGATATGCAAATGCACAACTTTTTACGTCACACGTGCATAACGAGTATTATGAGTTGCCGAGAGAAGGCAACATATCTTTGCTATTGTGAAACGAAATCGCTTGGAATTCTACATGTTTGGTGTTGTGGGTAGAAACACGCACATGCTTCCTTTGAGTTAAGCCCTTGTTTTCATAATGGCAAAGATATGTAACCTTTTCTGATAACTCATTATGCACATGTGACGTAAAAAGTTCTGCATTTGCATATCAAACAAGCTGGAATATCTCAAAAACGAAGCAAGGAAACCAAAAACTGCAAAAGATGTTATTTTATCATTTTAAATGTTCTTTTCAATAAGACAAACTTAATTTTCGAGTCATATGCCCTTTAAACCCAGCATGCACTGAAGCAAGTTTCCGAAACACATTTTCGTAAACGTTTCCGAAACTTGTTTCAAAAAATAAAACAGTGTTCTAATCAGGGAAAGTTTGTTTCTTTGTTTCTGAACAAAGTTTCGGAAAGTTTTCAACATACACTGGAAACTTTTGTTTCTGAAACCTTGTTTGGGTAACTTGTTTCGGAACGTTTCTCTAGTGTATACCAGGCTTTGGATACCCAAGATTTAGTCTGTTGTACTCTATTAAGTTTCTTATATACTAGAAGTAGGTTTTGCATATCATTATGCGCTCAAATGTCCTCTTTTAGATCATTCGAATAAACATTGAACGTTTTTCGGTGCCAGAAGTTCTCTTTCATCCTTCAGATATTGGTAAGTTATAGTGTGTTTATTTATGTGGCTGCGTTTCGTTTCGTTACGTTGTGGTGCAGTGCGTCAGTTGCGCTACGTTGCGCTGTATTGCGTTGTGCCGCGGTTCAGTGCGTCAGTTGCGCTACGTTGCGCTGTATTGCGTTGTGCCGCGGTTCAGTGCGTCAGTTGCGCTACGTTGCGCTGTATTGCGTTGTGCCGCGGTTCAGTGCGTCAGTTGCGCTACGTTGCGTTGCGTTACTGCGTTGCATTGCGTTACGTTGCGATGCAGTGCGTCAGTTGCGCTGTGTTGCGGTGCGGTGCGTTACATTAGCAGATGTGGGATGATTAGTTTCGCTTAATTTTATTTCTCTTCAAGGTATTCAAGAAATGGGTATTTCAGAAGCTATTATTGATGCAGTGGAGGCTATGCCGCCAGGTACTTGGAAAGTCTTGGTTTTACATAGTTGTAAACAGCTGCCAGTCTCAGCCGGGTTACTGTACACTTACTGATAACAAAATGATGTGAAATTCTACCTATTTTTCAGAAATGCATCCACATTTCTATACAAATATTTTGCTAACAGGAGGGACATGTTTGTTTCAAGGAATTAAAACAAGATTGTGAGTTTGTTATTTTTCTTCTCGTCGTCGTCGTCATCGTCGTCGTCGTCGCCGTGTTCTTCTTCTTCTTCCTCTTCTTCTTCTTCTTCTTCTTCTTCTTCTTCTTCTTCTTCTTCTTCTTCTTCTTCTTCTTCTTCTTCTTCTTCTTCTTCTTCTTCTTCTTCTTCTTCTTCTTCTTCTTCTTCTTCTTCTTCTTCTTCTTCTTCTTCTTCTTCTTCTTCTTCTTCTTCTTCTTCATAATCTTCATCTTATCATCATCATCATCATCATCATCATCATCATCATCTTCGTCACCATCATCATCAATTATCTTCATCATCATCATCTTCATCATCTTCATCATCATCATCATCATCATCATCAATATATCATCATCATCATCATCTTCATCATCATTATCAATTATCATCATCATCAACATCGTCATCATCACCATCATCATCATCATCATCATCATCATCATCATCATCATCTTCATCATCATCATCAATTATCATCATCATCATCATCTTCATCATCATTATCAATTATCATCATCATCGTCATCATCATCATCATCATCATCATCATCATCATCATCATCATCATCTTCTTCATCATCATCATCATCAATTATCATCATCATCATCTTCATCATCATCAATTATCATCATCATCATCATTATCATCATCAACATCATCATCATCATCATCATCATCATCATCATCATCTTCATCATCATCATCAATTATCATCATCATCGTCATCATCATCATTATCATCATCAACATCATCATCATCATCATCAACATCGTCATCATCATCATCATCATCATCATCATCATCATCATCATCATCATCATCATCATCACCATCATCATCATCATCATCGTCATCATCATTATCATCATCATCATCATCGTCATCATCATCATCATCATCATCTTCATCATCATCATCATCATCATCATCAATCATCGTCATCATCATCATCATCATCAATCATCATCATCATCATCGTCATCATCATCATCATCATCATCATCATCATCATCACCATCATCATCATCATCACCATCATCATCATCAATCATCATCATCATCATTATCATCATCATCGTCATCATCATCATCATCATCATCATCACCACCATCATCATCATCTATTTTATTGTTTCAGATACACTGATATTCGTTCATTGGCTCTTGTTGATTTTGATGTTGCTGTTCACTTGCCATCAGAGTAAGTCTTGCCAAACATAAATTACGATAACAAGCTAAAATATTTTACTTAAAATCAACCGCAAATATGAATAATTGCTTCATCCTTTAACGAGTAAAATCGTCTGGCGTTAGCCAGAGTAAAATGGGGTAATTTTGGCGAGCTCAGGCAGGAGTAAGTTAAGAATCTCAAGTGGAAATCCAAACTTAGTAACAACTAAAAAGTATTTCTGATAATTCTAGACCAACGAAGTATGCATGGCAAGGTGGAAAGCTGCTTGCAAATAAAGACGATTTTGAAGACATGGTCATCACTAAAGCAGAATACGAAGAACAAGGCAAGAATGCTTGCAGGAGAAAATTTGGTGGCAAAGAAAAATAACTTGCAAGCTAAGCTAACCACAGGAGGAAAGGATCTATGCTCCAAGAATTCTCTACAAAAAAGGAAAGTAAAAGAATAAAGTAATGGATTTTCTACTGAGAGAAATTCTTAAGGATTTGCTAAAATTGTAAATTAGCTTTTGGGACGAAAAAGGACAGTTTTTTCTCTGCTATTTACTACGAGAAGATCCATGTGGGTCAGAAGGAATCCCGATACTTACACTCTCCTCCGCAGAGGCTTTTTTTAATATTCCGTAATGTCCGTAACGAGAGTTCTCGAGAGTTATTTTGATTAGTAATATGAGCATTTTCACTCATTCTTATTTAATATTTCGTAATGTCCGTAACGAGAGTTCTCGAGAGCTATTTTGATTAGTAATATGACATTTTCACTCATTCTTACATGAAGTTTTAGGTTAGGGGCTAACCTGATCTCCCACTTGGACACTCATCTCTTTTCCCCCGAGACACTTGATAACATTTCCTGTATAGCTCTTGAGTACAACTGTAGCTGGTTTCAGGGTATCCGTCTTGCCTCCTATTTCAGAAAAGTCTCTTGAACTTGGTAAAGTTACTGAACTCCCAGTGTCAATTTCCATTGAAACTTCCTGTCCGTCGATGGCTACTCCCAACTTGTACAATGGAAAAGAATTGGAAGAATTTCCTGCACGTCCCCATGTGTACCACATGCTCCCTAACCCCTAACCTAAAACTTCATGTAAGAATGAGTGAAAATGTCATATTACTAATGAAAATAGCTCTCGAGAACTCTCGTTACGGACATTACGAAATATTAAATAAGAATGAGTGAAAACGCTCATATTACTAATCAAAATAACTCTCGAGAACTCTCGTTACGGACATTACGGAATATTAAAAAAAGCCTCTGCGGAGGAGAATGCGATACTTATACTTGTCAAGGAAAAGTATTGCGAAGGAAGACAGTTACTGAGTACTGTAATCTGTAATATGTAAACTAGCTGTTTTGGCAGTTGCAGTTTGAACTTGCTGCTTGTATGATGTTGAATGTTACCCTGCGAGTCAGAGCCCCTTTCCGACCTACGCAAGCTTCGGGGGAAAGTGGGCTCTGCCAACAAACTCAATCTTCGCCCAAGTTTGGGGCGAGTCAGTCAGGTTTTAAACTGGTCAAACAAGTTCTAGTTTACGAACACGCGTAAGCAGGAAAATAGGAAGTGACGCGTTAGAGCCTGGGCCCAAAATAGTATCTTGGCAACCGTTCACGCATGCTCAAAAAGAAATATCGAGTTTGTTGGCAGAGCCCACTTTCCCCCGAAGCCTGCGTAGGTCGGAAAGGGGCTGTGACTCGCAGGGTAGTTGAATGTAAACAAACTCTGAATCAGTGTATGAAGCGAAAATTAAGTCTTATTTAAAAAAAAATACTTAAAATGAGGGAGTAACATTTCGTTGCTTCGTTGTTGAAATATTTCAGTTTGTTTGATATGCAAACATTGTTTGATATCAACATTCCAACAACGTCTAGTACATGATAATTAAGAATTGACTACGATTCATACTTAAAATACTACTAAATTTGTAAAAACTTCAGCATTCCTCTTGCTGAATATCCCACTCCTTGACTTTCTCGCTCCATGCTTGTCAACAATGACTTATGAAATACTTGGTGTACAGTGAGTCGATCGTTTTATTCTGTGTTTTGATTGGCTCCAAAGGCATTCTTTTGTTAATCTACTCGTGCATGCGTAGTAGATACAAAAATTGCCACACAGTCAGACACGCCCACAATCTAGAGGCGTGACTGATTCCTATTGGTTCGTTAAAATATCCCATGAGGCCACGTTTCCGGAAGTTTATTCTTTACAATTTGTAACTTGAATGTTGCAATTACCAAAGGAACGAATAACCGACGAAAACATTTTGAATTTTTGATGCGATTACAGATCAAGCAATGGCTGCAAAATCCGACGTAGCGATTCTGGAAAATAGTCATGAAAGTTTTAAACCATTTGAAACTACAACGGGGATTAAATTTGTAAGCGCTGGGTTGGCAGCTTCGTTCGCAGAGATAGTGACCATGGCTATTGACACGTCGAAAGTTCGCTTGCAGGTATGTGTATATATAAAGTAATTAAAGGATCACTGAGATAAAAGATCAGGCAAGATAGAGAAAGAACAGCTAGGTATCGACTTTGGATTTTGGTTGGATTCTTTCGGCTTTGATTCTTTGCTAAGAACGAGCTAACATACAATAGCTGATGGCGTCGTAATTCTTTTATAGATTTTGTCGAGGATTTTGTGTTCTTTAACGTTTAATATGCTCGTATTAATTATGTTATAGTAGTCTGAATAAAACTACAAATCTTGCCGCGAGCGTCGATTTAATGATACAGTTAAAGCTGGTATTGAAATGATTGAATTTTAATTATACGTTGTTTACAAGGGGAGATTGAAATTTGAGATACATGTATGTTTCGATTGAGATTGCTTCAATTGCTATGTGTATCGTTTGATGATTATCTGCTCTAGAGCTGATCGTTGGCGTTGGAAAGCCTTCAATTTCTTCAGAGGGATCATACATTTGCTAATATAGTTCTTTATCGTTTCTTTTGTTGATTTCATGTTTTGGCGTGATTGGGTGTGTTTTTCCTGTTTTCCACCGGTTTTCGCGCTGAGCCGGAACTAATTAGAAATCTATTGAATTCGAACAAAAGAAAGTCGCTTCGCGCGAAAAAAATCACGGTTTTCCACTAGGCGACTTTTTTCTCGCGAAGCGACCTTTTCTTTTGTCTCATGAGCTCTTAGCTGGAACTACTCAGAAATCTATCAGAAATCTTGAAATGAAAAATTCTAATCAGAAAGTTGACTGAGGGGGTTAGCTCTCTGAATTAGACTACTGCCAGCAGTGTGATTGCACATTATAATAGACCACTTTCATAATGGCCACCATATTAAATATTCTTTTATGTGTACATGTATCTAAATTAGGCTTTCTAGCCTCGTTATGAAGCAAAGATCCTTTTGAATTACAAACACACAAACGAGGCCAGAAAGGCTTATTAAGATGCACATAAAAGAATATTAAAATTAATCGCTATTATGAAAGTGGTCTATAGCAAGCCCTCTTTCCTACATTGTGGTTTAATTTATAGATCCAAGGAGAAAATATTATTACCCTAGCAGAAAAGAATGGTGTGGTCTCACAGTCTCATCATGTTAAACAATACCGTGGTTTGTTCGGAACCTTAATGACCATAGCCCGAGAAGAAGGTGTTCGCAGCCTTTACAGTGGTATTGTTCCTGCTATTCATCGACAACTGGCATTTGCAAGCATTAGGATTGGCTTGTATGATTCAGTGAAGAAATTCTACGGTGATGATGGTAGTGGTGATCATCCACGAATTTTAACCAAAATTGCAGCAAGTATCACTACTGGAACAATGGCAGTTTGTTTATTTCAGTGCACTGATGTTGTGAAAATTCGTATGCAGGCTAGTGGTACAAAGAATGCGAGATACACTGGTGCATTTAATGCTTACTATACGATCTACCATCACGAGGGTGTCCCTGGTTTATGGAAAGGTTCTTTTGCCAACATCGCTCGCTTGAGTCTTGTTAATGTTTCCGAAGTTGTGGTGTATGATATTATAAAGAGCTTCTTCTTGGCTAAAGAACTTTTACATGATAGAATTCCTTTGCATTTGATCTCTGCATTTGGTGCTGGCTTTGCAGCTACTGTGATAGCTTCACCAGTTGATGTTGTCAAGACAAGATTCATGAACTCTCCCCCTGGCCAATACAGGAGTGCTCTTCATTGTGCTGCTTCCACGATGAAACATAATGGACCAACAGCATTTTATAAAGGGTAAGAAATTGGCATTGTACAAATAGGTGAGTTTCAGGGTGTTGTGCGTGCATCATTTTTCAAAAAAACTGGCAAGCTCCACTCAAAGTAAACATACTGTTTAAAATAAACAAAGTGTAGATACAGTTTCTGGATATAAAACATTGTTACTCTGCTGTTGTTGGCTCGCTAGCAAGTCTGTTTGCCATTCCTTACTTTGTGGGGAGCCCGCCAAGAGCCCGCCAATTTCTTTCGAAAATGGTGCGCACGCAACACCCTGAAACTCGTCTATTGCATTACATATTGTTGTTATACCTAGAGTTTTATGGGTGTGGATGATATTTAGACATTACTCATTCACATATGTAAAACTTTGAGTATCGACAATTCCTATTTTATGTAAATATATATTATATTCAATTCAATTCAATTCAGTTCAATTCAATTTAATTCAATTCAATTCAATTCAATTCAATTCAATTCAATTCAATTCAATTCAATTCAAGGAGGAGTGCTTCATCAGGATATCCAAACACCGAGATGTATGTTTGTTGAAAACCAAGGTAAAGGTTTTGGAATAAACTTCGTGGTGTTTGGATATCCTGATATTAAAAACACTCTTCTGAGTGTTATTCTATTGTAAAATTGATTTCTCACATTCTGTGAACTGACATTTTTTTTTTCTTTGCATTATAGATTTACTCCAAATTTTATAAGACTTGGTTCATGGAATATTGTGATGTTCCTTACTTATGAACAGCTGAAGAGAGCTATAGCATCCTTTAAATCTAGCTAAATATATATTATTTTATATAAAATAATTATTATTACAATTATTATATATAATACAGTAATAGATAGTTATTATATATATATTAATTGTACAAAAACAGCTATCTAGACTGTCTAAATTAATTTTCATGATCGTTTTTGACAACTCAATGAGGATGGCTACTCTTTTTTAATTTAATGTCTTATGACAGTTCACTGTCTTTGTATTTGTAACCAAGTGTGTAATGACCATTGTGAAAGATGACAACCATCTTAATCTATTTAGGATTGTACTTTACATTCAAAGATGTTTAGCTCTGCAGTTGTATTTACTATTTTTGTAATGGAATGGAAATAATTTGAAAATATGGGAATAATAATGGGTTAAAATCTAATTTTTAATTTGTAGATCAATACGTGAATATTTTTCAGTTATCGTGACACCACTATCACCATCACTAAGTTCACCATCATCACAGTATCACCATCACTAGCTATCGCTAACATCTTCACTACCTGGACATCATCAGTACTACTCCTTTCATCTGCCATCACCATTATCACCCTCATCATTATTATCATCATCACTATCATTATTATCATAACATTACTATTGTCCCCACCACCACTACAACCACTACAGTCGTTTGCACCTATTAAGCGGAAACAGTTACACCACCCGTCAAAACATGTTCTATAAATTTAAGCAAGAGTTAGTAACCGTTTTGAAATTAGTACCGTGGGATTGGCGAGACGTGACGCTATATTAATTGGGGCACAACATCGAACGTATCGAATGAAAACCTATTGCGTTTCCAAGGTAAACACTTAAAATTTCTTAAATTTGACATTGATATAAAACATGTTTTTCGCCTATAAGTTACAAACGACTGTATAATTATGCTTACCAATCAAAACGTCCTCGGGTCATACATGTAGAAGTCAAAAAGATAAATACAGTATATTAACAGACTTATTTGTAAGTTTAAAAAACGTACATAACTGAATACCTCAAGCAGTTAGATGGTTAATTTGTATCGTTTGACTAGCTTTGTAGCTGTATTTATGTGTTGCTATAAAAATGGACTGGACACCACAATTATCATTTAATATTGTTTTCTTATTAAAGTGCTTATAAACCCAAATATGATATTACTAATGTGAATTCTATTTAATATGAATATAGTAAGTTGAATCACTTGAATGCCAAAATCTTTTTTGATTTGAACTTGTATATGTTGTTATATTGAGGTTTGTATTTCCAAAATGGTAATGAGAATGGCATTATTTGCATACAAAATGTTCTGTTACAGGAGAAGTATTACACAGTTCACACGTTAACGGCATACGCGAATAGTTTATTCTATATTTTATTATTTTTTCACCAAAATCTTCAAGCCATTTTTTATAAGAAAAGAAAGAATGAAACACAAATGCCTACATTGACGTCACCATTTTGGAAATACAAACCTCTATATAACACTAAATCCAAGCGTGCCCATCCCCCCCCCGGGCCAACCCCCGGGCATTTGACAAATTTTTCAAATATACTGCTAATTCCCCGCCGTGGGGATGAGAAGCAGGTGAAAATGCCCCACGGTGGGGCCAAAAATCTTTGGCAAATTCCCCACCCCGGGGAATTTCTTGCTGAAATATTTTATAATACAATACAAGAAAAATAATACTTTCTTTCAAACACCTCTACCAAACTACCAAGGCCTTTCTTTTCCAACCACGATACAACAAACTCCATACCTTTACCTTTAAACTCCTCCATGATCGAATTCTGAATGCACAGGACCAACGTTTTGTATTTAATGCTAGAGGGAGGGGGCGCAATTGGATTGCCCCTACAGCCCCCCACCCCCAATTGCTTTTTATTTATATAAGATTAAATATCTAATGCCCCACCCCCGGGCAAAGATTTTCTTTCAAATGCCCCACCCCTGGGATTTGCCAAAGAATCAAATGCCCCGCGGTGTCCCGGGGGGGGGGATGGGCACGCTTGGATTTGACTGATGCATATATAACACTAAATAAAAGTTCAAGTAAAAAGATATTTTGGCAATCAACTATTCACGTTAAGTAGAATCCATATAAGTAATGTCTTATTAGGGTTTATAAGTACTTTAGTTATCATGTATTTTGTGGTATTTTCCCTTACGTTTCAACGTTGTTATTAATAGATATCGATAGCGAAAGTGGTAACCAGACTTCTCGCAAGCTTCCGGTCTATCCGTCCACAATTCCCGGAATAGGCAAGCTCAGATCCATTGGGAATACCCCGAATACAAAATGTTGTCAAGCTGATGTCGTTTTATTAGTTTTTCGCGTTTTCTACGAACACGACGAGTTCAAAATGTAGTTTATCATGTTTCCTGTCGTCTAACGAGCTGTTTATGCAGCGTAAATAATCAGAGATGGTTTGTGATGTGACAAAAATCAATATTTGAAAAAGGGAAGCTTCGTCCCCGAACAGGTAAGTTTGACAGTACCAGCCATTGCAAACTGTACACATATTTATGTACTTCAGTTTTGCCTCCGGGATGTGGATCTAACATTTATAATGAAAGAAACTCTTTCTTTGCTGGATTTGGAATTTTATAATATAAAGTACAAAACACAAGTTTGCGTAGCATTGCAAAGAATTTCTTGAATGGAGAGAAATTCAATAGTTCTAACGTACTAGATAAACAGAGCGTTTGAAGTAACCGTAATAGTCTTCTTGTATTAAGTCTAACGTAAGCTAGGGTGGCTTATTTATAGTATAGTGCTTAGTATACCTAGGAAATTGTCTAATTGACAAGTGTGAAGTGTTTCAGATGTCATAAAAAAACATCAAACATTCTAAAACGTCTTGGAGATTTTGACACAGGAAAAGCTAACAAACTTGTCATTGTCTTTTTTGTCATTGTTTGACAAGTTAAACAATTAAAATTGTTTATAATACGGAGACATGTCCCTCTGCCAAGATCTTGCATATCCTCCAAATTCTTTGTAAAATTTAGTATTTTGGGATTTTTTGCTCTTAGTGAGGGCGAGAAGGGGGGATGTGCCGGGCAGATTAAATTTGAAGATTAAGATTAACTGAAAAAGTTATCTGATTTAGTGATTAAGATAGACATTTACATGTAATATTAGACTTAAAATTGTAAGTTGAGTACTGAGGAGGCTGGCCTTGATAAAAGGGTAGACCTGATAGAGGGAGTGGCTATTTTTTTCAAATAATGCAGCTTCCAAAAATATTTTGGTGCTAGTAACACGAGACCAAAATAGGATGACCTTTACTGGACCTCTAATATCCTGCAGTATAAATAAAGTTAGTTTAGTAAAAATATTGTTAAGTTCAACATTTCTCTTTCAAGGAAATGAAAAGATACAGAGAGAGAAGGGAATACCATGTAAATCCACATGATATTCTTGTCGGATACACTGGCGAGTTAAGATCGAACAACCGATTAGTACCTCTTTGTATTACTAAAAAATATAAAAATGCTCTCAAGCAAGAAGAATTGCTTAGAAACGAACAGGTATTAAATGTATAATGTGGTACTTAAAGTAGAAATTTAACTCAATCTGTCTTCAGTTGGTACGTATATACTACTATAGTTAATCTTGAATTACTGTTATTGTCATTAATTAATTCTAAGCATTATTGAGCCAAAATTCTTAACTTGTTATAGATACTGGAAATGTCACAACTCATTATAAAGTATGAAAATCTTGTTTCAATAATAAATAGCTTGAGACATGAAAATGAGAAGAATCTTAACTGTAGTTTGTTGTTGGTAAGTATCAGACATTCTGGTTTGGTATTTTGAAGTTTAATGGTATATTAAATTATAAAAGTCTATTTTATGGTGTAACATAATCATTTACATTAAATTAACTAGAAAATATATTTTTTATAACTTAATTAAATCATTGCTATAGTTGTAAATATAATATACACTTGTTGACTTTTGCCTCGGGAAACATCGAGTTTTACGGTCCCTCAGGCTTCAATGTCACCCTCGGGCTAAAGCCCTCGGGTGACATTGAAGCCTTCGGGTCCGTAAAACTCGATGTTTCCCGAGGCAAAGTCAACAAGTGTTTTGTTATATACCAAAGACTTTTAAAATACAAAACACCAAACTGACTCGAAACTTGCAAAAGGCAAAAAGACTTACCAAAATACTTTGACTTTGTCTTCGTATTTCAATTCAACTAAACAAATACACCAGACTCAACAAGTACAAAGAACAGCTTTAAATTTATCCAGGTTTTATTCAGACCTTCTTTTAAGATATGTATAGATATTCTTTCTTTTGGAAAATGGACTATTTCGTACCAAACAAGCTCGAAACAAGCTCTTGTTTTCAAAATGTTCCGAAAAGTCCAAAGTTCTGAATCTGATGCAATAATCATTGTGTATTCACGTGAACAACGCATGATTAAAGCTGACGTCAGAGGGAAACATTGCACTGTTTCCTTCTTCATTGTTGACGTCAGAGGGAAACAGTGCAATGTTTCCCTCAGCAGAAAGAAACATTGAGTTTGTTGAACAACACGTGACCATGATTTGACCAATAGGATTTCATCTTTGGCAAACAAAAGTCTTTGGTATATAACAATATCTTATATGTACTTATGAAATAAAAGTATATGTTTGTTTGTCCTACATTTACATTTCATTATACTGTAAATACTATAGTCTTAAATGATATACATAGTGATTATCAAATGTTTTATCTATGTTCATTTTAGGAACTAGAGAAGAAAAAAGCAGTACTGAAAAAGCGTTTGCTTTATTTAAAATCAAAGCTGGATTTGTTGCCTGAGACTCTTAATAGTTTGTATTTAATTGTACACATAATTATATATCTGTCTTTAAAATCTATAGACTTAAATGCTGTATTAAAGTCTGACTGTGAATTTGAATCTGAATTTATTAAATCCACGGCTGGTAAATTAACTCATGCAATTCAGTTGATCTGAATTAATAAGGCTTGTAATTAATGACAACACCAAATTTTCTTTGCATCTCACAGTTTGCAAACCGTCAGTATAATTAGTTAAATTGAAATTATTGGTAGATAATTTTAATTTCCTTTTGATTTTGATTTCTTCTTAAATAGCTAATAAAAAATAATTTTTAATGACGTTTTGTCTTTAATCTTTTTAGAATCCATGCAAAACATTTTTAACAGTGGTTCAAAATATGTTCATTCTAATGAGACTTTTAGCTGTCTAAAAACGAAAAAGGTGTCAGTACTAAAATAATGGCCATTTGAGTTTATGGTGTATTTATTTATGAAACAGAAAAGATGATGCTGAGACGATGTTGATCATTTGTGTACATCTATTTTAGAAACCCAGATTCACTTCATTTCCTAAAACAACAGCTCCCAAGACCCATGATGTTACAAGCAGGTGGACTCGTTTTTTTCAATTATTTAGTTTTCAGCCTTGACGAGTAAAATCGTCTGCGTTAGCCAGTGTAAAATACATCGGCGGACTCCACCCATAGAAAGAGTTAATTCTGATAATTCATATATTGATAAATTTGCATGCTTGCTTTTTGTTTGTCGTTTTGACAGGCCCTTCCAACAATTTGTTTTGATAGTCTCTTCATACATCAACATGTATATAGTAATTCATTTAACACAACGAAACGGACCATTAAGCTACTAGCAAATTGTCCATGCATTCATGCATGTGATGCGATCAACTGTGCAATTAAAATAACCAAAGCACTTGTATGACTTGGTTGTTACCTGGTTGATTTTTTAGGACTACTAGTTATCTGACTCGTTTAATAACACACATTTCAGATAATCTGTACCATATCCGTCTATACCATTTTTGTAATTACCCTGGTAGAAATCCTGATCAGGATCCTGGTAGGATCCTAACAGGATCCGAATAGAATAGGATCCTAACAGGATCCTAACAGGATCCTAACAGGATCCTAAATTTTCTTAAACTAGGATCCTACTAGGATCCTGTAGGATCCTGTCAGGATCCTATAGGATCCTACAGGATCCTGAGTAGGATCCTACAGGATCCTACAGGATCCTGAGTAGGATCCTACAGGATCCTGTAGGATCCTATAGGATCCTACATAATCTTCCTGTAGGATCCTGAGTAGGATCCTACAAGATCCTGAGTAGGATCCTACAAGATCCTGTAGGATCTTGTACAGGAACTTATAGGATCCTACTTAGGATCCTACAGGATCTTGTACTGGATCCTATAGGATCTGTAGATCCTACTGGCTACATGATCTTATACAATATCCTACAGGATCCTACAGGATCTTGTATAGGATCCTACAGGATCTTGTACAGCATCCTACAGGATCTTGTATAGGATCCTGTGCAAGATACATGAAATCCTGTAGGATTTCCTAGAATATGTGAAATCCTCTAATTAATTAGATCTTGTGGCATGAGGATTATAATATATGAAATCCTCTAGAATAATGTGCAGGTAAAATATACAGTAAAACACAAAATATTGTACTGCTAGAATAATTTATTTGTCATTATTAATTGTCAATATATCTGAGGGACTACTGTACAAGTACAAATTTACAGTACTAGTGTATGTAATACATTAGCTACTAAATAATAAATTGTGGATACTTCCATATTTAATTCTTTGAAAGTTTTCATGGTGATAATGTAATATAAATAAGTTTTGTGGAAACACCATGTAAACTATTTCTTTGCTAAGATTTCGGCCTGTTGACTCAGGCCTTCATCAGAGCAATGACAACAAGTTGTTGGCTCGCGTCATTTATAAACTTTGCAACTGATCAATTAAATCACATAAGAATACAATGGCGTATCACATTAATTTTATTAATTTTATTTTATTTTATTAATTCTATTTTCGGAGAACATTCTTGATTTTGTTTTCTAATTAATAAAATTAACGTGATACGCATTGTATTCTTACGTGATTTAATTAATCAGTTGCGAAGTTTATAAATGACGTGAGCCAACAACTTGTTGTCATTGCTCTGATGAAGGCCTGAGTCAACAGGCCGAAAGCTTGGTGTTTCCACAAAACTTATTTATACTTCCATATTTTCCAATTATTATCTACTGTAACTACATTAACAATTTCAACGCAATACCAATTGTTATAAGCCCTTAGAAAGTCATGGCTATATAAAACAAAAGCTGGTAAAAAATAAAAAGAATTGAAATATGGAAGCATCCACAGACAACAAGAAGTTAAAATTAATAAACATGCAAAATTTTACAGTGACCATCCAACAATTAAGCCACAGTAGAGTGAGGCAGTGATCAGACACAATTTTATTTATCCACACCTCAAAGTAATGAGAAAGTCCACTGTTTTAAATTTTTTGAGTATATCCAGGTTTGATTGACTTAAAGATAACTTTTATTCAAAATTTTGTTAGGTGGCCATGGTACAGGGCATTTTACTGTAACCCATTCCTCCCCTGAGCTATTATATTACTTTATTTTATTAATACTGTATTCATAGTAATTTTACTCTGTATAATTCCAGACAATTGTACATGTACTTGTCAAAGGAAGCTCCATCAGCAAACTTAGAGTCCTAGACAGCAACAAATCAACAATTAATAACCCCATTTCTTCTGTTGCCCAATGCCAGACTATTACACTCATCAGTTCCATCGGATGGACAAACTTCAGCAAACCTAGGCACCAATTAGGTTACCTGATGGCTGTAACTACAAAAGACTAGTCAAATCTAATTTTTCTCAGTTACAAACTGAATTATATTGTACACTACGTTGCTATCAAGCGGCGACATCCTGAGAACATTCGAACAACAACTGTGACTGGTTTTAAACTAGATTTTTAGTTACAATTTATCTTGAAATTGAAGTCTATGCGAAGCTATTGGCTATATATTAGCTATCAAGCACCAGCCGCGTCTAGCACATGCAGTCAAAGAAATGACACTAAATCTCGGGAATAAAATAAGTTTAACTTTACCTGAGTATAATCGTCGGTTTATATTTAATCTACGCACTGCGCTGAATGATATTCATTATGGCACGTCTTAGTCCAAATTTCGAGTATATATACACTGAAAAGCGGTAATATTTGTTAGTCATCTCATCAACCAAGTCGACAAAGCTAATTCGTTGTAAAAGTTTGATCCAATTGTAAGAAACTTTGCCTCTCCAGCATCTAAACGTCGCTAACGACCATTCTTACTGCTTCACAATTTAAATTTTTATGCGCTAGTGTCATGTGACAATTACGTGACTCATTACCAGGTCTCGCGTAATGCGCCGATAGATCGATAAATTGTATGTCAGACGTAATATTGTATTCTACAAGATTTTTGGCGGGATTTTACAAGATCTTTAATACAAGATTCTGTAAGTTCTTAGTAATTCTTTCTTGAGCCGACCAAAATGGCCCTTTCATTACATTACTCTATCTGATTTATTTGTCAAAGACTCGAAGAGAGAAGTTTGAGAGTCCAAAACAGGTGATTAAACAATTCGGAAAAAGACTAAAACTAAATGTTATGCATAGTTAAACAGTCTGACAATCAAAAACTGTTACCAAATAAATAGCAACAGTTGTTGCTATGGCAACAATGACGTTTCAAAATGGCTGCCAATTACCCTTCAAACTAGTTTAATTCGAAAAAAACTTTGGTGACCCCCAATTTTTCTTTCGTTAAAACTTTTATTATAGTATGAGTAATCAATAGGCCGATTTTAAAAAAATTCTGTAGAACGAAATTTTTTAAAAATATTTTTCCGGAAAAAAAATTACTCGTTCTACAGAATTTTTCTAAAATCGGCCTATTGATTACTCGTTTTTTTCGAATTAAATTAGTTTGAAGGGTAATTGGCAAGGGTAATTGTAACAGTTTTTGATTGCAGACTGTTTAACTATGCATAACATTTAGTTTTATTCTTTTCCCGAATTGTTTATGCACATGTTTTGGACTCTCAAACTTGTACTTTCCATTTTTCAAGAAACTCTGTGGAGTCACCTTAACTGGGAATGACTGATCAGTTTCTTTGTTATTAACGTCATTTATGTTAGGATCCTACAGTATATTTTCCCAGGAAGATCCAGCCCAGGGTGCTGCTATTAATTGTCAGGATCCTAGATTTTCCTGGTAGGATCTAGAGTTGCTCCTGCTGAGTGCCGACCTTTCCTCCCACCCACCTGCCTCTCTCCCAGCAGAAAGAGGCGGACTTGGAGCAAGGATCCTTCTCAGGATACTAGATTTCTTGGTAGGATCATACTCAGGATCCTAGATTTTGTTGGTAGGATCCTACACAGGATCCTAGATTTCTTGGTAGGATCCTACGCAGGATCTTAGATTTTGTTGGTAGGATCTTACTCAGGATCCTAGATTTTCCTGCTAGGATCCTACTCAGGATCCTAGATGTTCCTAGTAGGATCCTACTCAGGATCCTAGATTTTCCTGCTAGGATCCTACTCAGGATCCTAGATTTTCCTGCTAGGATCCTACTCAGGAACCTAGATTTTCTTGGTAGGATCCTACTCAGGATCCTAGAATGTCTAGTTTTAAATATTATGGTATCCTTCATAAAAAGATCTTCGTATTGATTTCAGGATGTTCCCTAACAAAGATTCTGAGTTCCCTAACCAAGATTCTGATTATAGGCTTGTGTAAAGCTTAGAATCCTGTCAGGATCCTGGTTAGGATCATGTTAAGTTTAGGATCCTGTCAGGATATTGATTAGGATCCTGCATAGCTTCCTCCTGTAGTAACACTGAACCAATAAGAGATACTCCTTAATACTTGACTTCCAGAGAGAACAGCTTAAATATGACTGCTAAGGCTATTCAGTATAAATAAAGCTAATTTAGTTTACACTAGTTTCTTCCTCTAGTAACACTGTTCAGGATGCTGTCAGGATCCTGGTTAGAATCATGCGAAGTTCAGGATCCTAGATTAGGATCCTGTTAAGTTTAGGATCCTGTCAGGATCTTGATTAGGATCCTGCAAAGTTCAGGATGCTGTCAGGATCCTGGTTAGGATCCTGCTAAGTTCAGGATCCTGTCAGGATCCTGGTTAGGATCCTGCTAAGCTCAGGATCCTGTCAGGATCCTGGTTAGGATCCTGCTAAGTTCAGGATCCTGTCAGGATCCTGGTTAGGATCCTGTTATATTTAGGATCCTGACAGGATCCTATAGGATCCTGTTTAGGATTTCTACCAGGGTAATGTAATATCTTTCAGCTGGTACTAATTATATAGTGTTTTGTCTAGTTGGTTTGGGAGCGTGAAAAGTCAGATCCTAGTGAGAGACAAGAATTTACAACTGCAAACAATCAACATTGATCTCTTTTCAAATGGTGAAAATTTGCTAAAAGTTCTGTCAACGGAACTTGGAGAAGAAGTGAAGAGCTACAATGTTATATTTGGAACAAAACAGGTGCATAAATGTTTTTCAGCAATATCAATATTTATTAATTTGTATTTTATTAGACGTATGTGTTACTTAACTGTTCTCATCGTAATTGAAGTACAATAAATTGCAATAATCTCTTTAAGGTTGATAAAGCAAAAACGTTGTGGGATCAGGGCATTTATCATGGGTCAACAGTTGATTTAAATGTACGATTCCATGGAGGTATATAAAATTACGATTTTTAAATAATAGTATATATGTTGAAGCTGCACAATCTAGTCTACAGAGTTAGATTTTGTTTTTGATATCAATTAGGAATGGATGGGAAAAGGAAAAAGAAGAAGAAGAAGAAAACTAAGAAAAACAACAACATTGCGGGAAATGCAGGTTTGCGCTGCATGCATGTAAATAAAATTGGGTGTATGAGGGCACGCTAACTTCTTAGGTATAAGCTAGTCTGGCTCTGTACCAGTAAGACTTGTTGTGAGAGGTATATTACTGTATATCGTTTACTTGACATATAATACATCGATGTAAATTTCTAGCCTGTCTGTCTGTCTGTCTGTCTGTCTGTCTGTCTGTCTGTCTGTCTGTCTGTCTGTCTGTCTGTCTGTCTGTCTGTCTGTCTGTCTGTCTGTCTGTCTGTCTGTCTGTCTGTCTGTCTGTCTGTCTGTCTGTCTGTCTGTCTGTCTGTCTGTCTGTCTGTCTGTCTGTCTGTCTGTCTGTCTGTCTGTCTGTCTGTCTGTCTGTCTGTCTGTCTGTCTGTCTGTCTGTTTGTTTGTTTGTTTGTTTGTTTGTTTGTTTGTTTGTTTGTTTGTTTGTTTGTTTGTTTGTTTGTTTGTTTGTTTGTTACACTTTTACTTCGCTTATTCTGCATGTCTACACATATTTGTGGCTCTGTACCAGTAAGATTTGTCGTGAGAGATATATTACTGTATATCTGTCTGTCTGTCTGTCTGTCTGCTTGCTTGCTTGCTTGCTTGTTTGTTTGTTTGTTTGTTTGTTTGTTTGTTTGTTTGTTTGTTTGTTTGTTTGTTTGTTTGTTTGTTTGTTTGTTTGTTTGTTTGTTTGTTTGTTTGTTTGTTTGTTTGTTTGTTTGTTTGTTTGTTTGTTTGTTTGTTTGTTTGTTTGTTTGTTTGTTTGTTTGTTTGTTTGTTTGTTTGTTTGTTTGTTTGTTTGTTTGTTTGTTTGTTTGTTTGTTTGTTTGTTTGTTTGTTTGTTTGTTTGTTTGTTTGTTTGTTTGTTTGTTTGTTTGTTTGTTTGTTTGTTTGCCTGCCTGCCTGCCTGCCTGCCTGCCTGCCTGCCTGCCTGCCTGCCTGCCTGCTTGCTTGCTTGCTTGCTTGCTTGCTTGCTTGCTTGCTTGCTTGCTTGCTTGCTTGCTTGCTTGCTTGCTTGCTTGCTTGCTTGCTTGCTTGCTTGCTTGCTTGCTTGCTTGCTTGCTTGCTTGCTTGCTTGCTTGCTTGCTTGCTTGCTTGCTTGCTTGCTTGCTTGCTTGCTGTTGCTTGCTTGCTTGCGCTTGCTTGTTGTTTGTTTGTTTGTTTGTTTGTTTGTTTGTTTGTTTGTTTGTTTGTTTGTTTTGTTTGTTTGCTTATTGTTGTTGTTTGTTTTGTGCTTGTACTTGTGTTGTGTTGTGTTGTATTTACTTGTATTGTTGCTTGTTTTCATTGTTTGTTTGTTTGTTTTGTTTGTTTGTTTGTTTGTTTGTTTGTTTGTTTGTTTGTTTGTTTGTTTGTTTGTTTGTTTGTTTGTTTGTTTGTTTGTTTGTTTGTTTGTTTGTTTGTTTGTTTGTTTGTTTGTTTGTTTGTTTGTTTGTTTGTTTGTTTGTTTGTTTGTTTGTTTGTTTGTTTGTTTGTTTGTTTGTTTGTTTGTTTGTTTGTTTGTTTGTTTGTTTGTTTGTTTGTTTGTTTGTTTGTTTGTTTGTTTGTTTGTTTGTTTGTTTGTTTGTTTGTTTGTTTGTTTGTTTGTTTGTTTGTTTGTTTGTTTGTTTGTTTGTTTGTTTGTTTGTTTGTTTGTTTGTTTGTTTGTTTGTTTGTTTGTTGTTGTTTGTTGTTGTCTGTCTGTCTGTCTGTCTGTCTGTCTGTCTGTCTGTCTGTCTGTCTGTCTGTCTGTCTGTCTGTCTGTCTGTCTGTCTGTCTGTCTGTCTGTCTGTCTGTCTGTCTGTCTGTCTGTCTGTCTGTCTGTCTGTCTGTCTGTCTGTCTGTCTGTCTGTCTGTCTGTCTGTCTGTCTGTCTGTCTGTCTGTCTGTCTGTCTGTCTGTCTGTCTGTCTGTCTGTCTGTCTGTCTGTCTGTCTGTCTGTCTGTCTGTCTGTCTGTCTGTCTGTCTGTCTGTCTGTCTGTCTGTCTGTCTGTCTGTCTGTCTGTCTGTCTGTCTGTCTGTCTGTCTGTCTGTCTGTCTGTCTGTCTGTCTGTCTGTCTGTCTGTCTGTCTGTCTGTCTGTCTGTCTGTCTGTCTGTCTGTCTGTCTGTCTGTCTGTCTGTCTGTCTGTCTGTCTGTCTGTCTGTCTGTCTGTCTGTCTGTCTGTCTGTCTGTCTGTCTGTCTGTCTGTCTGTCTGTCTGTCTGTCTGTCTGTCTGTCTGTCTGTCTGTCTGTCTGTCTGTCTGTCTGTCTGTCTGTCTGTCTGTCTGTCTGTCTGTCTGTCTGTCTGTCTGTCTGTCTGTCTGTCTGTCTGTCTGTCTGTCTGTCTGTCTGTCTGTCTGTCTGTCTGTCTGTCTGTCTGTCTGTCTGTCTGTCTGTCTGTCTGTCTGTCTGTCTGTCTGTCTGTCTGTCTGTCTGTCTGTCTGTCTGTCTGTCTGTCTGTCTGTCTGTCTGTCTGTCTGTCTGTCTGTCTGTCTGTCTGTCTGTCTGTCTGTCTGTCTGTCTGTCTGTCTGTCTGTCTGTCTGTCTGTCTGTCTGTCTGTCTGTCTGTCTGTCTGTCTGTCTGTCTGTCTGTCTGTCTGTCTGTCTGTCTGTCTGTCTGTCTGTCTGTCTGTCTGTCTGTCTGTCTGTCTGTCTGTCTGTCTGTCTGTCTGTCTGTCTGTTTGTTTGTTTGTTTGTTTGTTTGTTTGTTTGTTTGTTTGCTTGTTTGTTTCTTTGTTTGTTTCTTTGTTTGTTTCTTTGTTTGTTTTGTGTATACTTCGCTTACTTTGCATGTCTACACACATTTGTGTGCCGAAGGGTGTATATAGAATAGGAGAAAACAGGGACAGGTGAACAGGGATAAAGTTGGCATCCTGATGCCTTGTTTTCTATAACCTTGATATATAACAGATCAACCTGAATTTTGGACAAAACATCAAGTAGTGGAATGGATCGACAATTTTTGTAAGGAACATGAAATTGATGAAAGAGAAGTCTCAAAGCTCAGACTTCAGAATGGCAAAGGATTGAACATGATGCTCAAAGAAGAATGGAAAGAACGGTCGCCTAATTATGGAGATATACTGTTTCGTATGTGGAATGAGTTAATAAAGAAAGATTCAACTAGAGAGACAGATACAAAAAAGGAAGAGAAAACCAGTACGTATATTGCAGAACTCGCGAATGGTGTGTAGTTATATAGTGTCCAACATATGAACGGTTGTACAAAACTTATATGTAAAATTACATTGATATCTTGCCATGTTAAATATAACAGCTCTCTAATTTTTAAGATGAAGTTTGTCTGGATGAGAAAAGTCCTACACTGGTAGAACCAGCAGAAGAAAAGGCATCGATTGTTAGTGAAGAGCCACACGATATTTGTGAAGAAGACGATATCGGCGTTACACATGAAGTAAACGAGAGGTACCATTCAACTGTTTATATATGAAAAGTTGGAAAATAACTAGTATAGTTTACGTGTACGTTCAAAGTGATCTTTCAGTTCTAGTGCATGTACAGTGTCTGCTCCGTAGGCAGTGTTGAAACACAAATTGAAATATAGTAAGGTTAGATATACTGCCGAAACATGGGACGTATAGAAGTCTAAGTCGTTTCGAGCGAAGGCCCTTTGTCGGAGAGAGACCGAAAGCTGTTATAATGTTCTGCTCTTTTGTAAGCCACAAACTGATTCTGTGTTATATACGATAATTTTTATTAAACAAACCACATTACCACTGAGATAATGTGGTTAAAGCGTGTAATTTTAGTTTTTATAAGGCTGCGATCCTTGTCTAGGGACTCAGAGCTGATTTTTTTCTAAAAAATCAAAACAGCTTGACTAACAAACTAAAAATTTTAATGCCTATTTACTGGTAATTTTCTGCTCTATTGTGATAGTTTTTTTTTTTGTTGGTTTATCGTTTCTACGTATAGCACGCCACCGACGGGGCCTTTTGGTAAGGTTGACGATCTTATAGACTTGGCGGATTCAGTTTCTCTTTATGATCTAGGAAATGGTCCATCCGCAAATCCAGATTTCGGTAGCGTTATTTCAATTACTGGAGTATGTTCGAAGGAACCTAGTTGGCGTTTTGGTACTGTGGCAACTATGCTTATTAGAGATGATCCTCCTGGCGCTGCCAGTGTGTTTAGCCAACTAAAAGTTGATATTCGGGGAAACAATCAGAATCAAGACTTAAATTATAGAACTGTTGAATTGCTTTTGAAGAAAATGAAACCAGGGGTTTCTGTAGCCATCAGAGGTCGTGTTGAACTGTTAGAGGACGAGAACGCTTCAAGTTATCCGGAGAATGAAATGTTAAAGTTCAAACTAGTGGTCGACTCCGATTATCATGCCTTGGTTTACGTGGAAAACAAGACTGGGCTGTTCACTAGGCAACTTTCGCAACCTTGGTATGCGCAACAAGGTGTTTACCCATTCATAGTGGATGACAAGAGGCTGCACGAAGGTGACATTATTCAGAAAACTGATATAGAGGAAAATCCTATTAGACGAGTTTTTTGCAAATCCTCCGTTTCAGATAGTGAAATAAAGAAAATTGCTATAGCTTTCAAGAATAGTTTTGATGGGGATATCTTTGTCGGTGTCGAAGAAAGCGGTAAGGTAACAGGGATGAAATTTACCGAGGGAGAGCTGTTGAAGTGGAGAGAACAAATATCGACGACTATTGGGCATATACTCCCAGGATCCAACGAAGAAGTGTCCATTTGTGCCAGTGACGAGGAAGCAAGGGAAAGTATTAGAAAGAAATGCTTCGTATCTGTTATGAAACTTGACGAATGTACACAAAAGAATGTTGAAAAGGTCAGCGTTATTGCTAGGATTCATGTTCCTAAAGGAACAGCTCGCGTGTACTTTTCGAAGCAAACAGATATCCACGCCTTTGTTCGGGTTGGAGCCGAAAACAAGCGTTTTAACGATTACGTGGATCTTTTCAGTCGTCTCGAATCTCTGTCTAGTCGCAGAATTATGCCGATTGCTGACGAGCAATCGTACGTGGAAGAGCAGTACAAAGGAGCCATTGAACACATGAAAGGTTTACAAAAGCTCAGGGTTCTTAAATCAATCAAATATGAGAGTCAAGAACGGGAGTTCAAAATGATCTTTGGGGATAAACCGGTTGAAATAATAGAAAAGAAGTATTTCTCGCAGTATACTTGTGGATTCCTCAATTCTTTGGGAGGAAGTATCTTTTTTGGTGTCCAAGAAGATGAGAAATCCAAACAGGGGCATGTTGTAGGTATAGTGGTTCCTCTCGAGAAAAGAGAAGAGTTTGTCAGGAATTCGATTACAACTTTCAGCAAGTTTTACCCACCCGTAAAAACAAGTCAGTTCCGCATCACGTTTCACGATGTTTCCGTATCTGCTGAGCTCATTTTAAGGTACCACAAGACTCGTGTTTCTAGAAGTGGAAAGTGTGTTCTCCTGCGTGGTCCCCCTGAGGAGATTGGTGCGAAATGGATGAAGTTTATTAAAGATAAATTACCCGGTCAGCTTTGCAGAGTTATTCCAGTTAAACCAGAATGTTTTTGCATTGTGGCGGAAAAGCTTGATTTTACTTCTGAGCAATTCATGGGAATTATCGAACTGTTCGAGAAAATAAATTCCAAAGTCAAATTGGATGCAATGGATGAAAACGAACTGAAATCTGTTTTGAAAGATGTGTGTATAATTGAAATTCAGGTAAAGCGTTCTCCTTATCCTATTCACATGGTAAAGCCCATTGAAACTTTTGTTTTTGACGAGCATGAAACGCTACACCAGTTAAAACAGGACAAACTGATGTATAGATTTGCGTTGGATTCGAGATCGGAGTTCGATGTCGAGAAATTCTTAAATCATGTGGAAAATTTTGATCCTTCAGGAAATTCCTACGTTCTTGTAGCTTCTCCCTTTGACCTTCCAAGCATTGAAAGAGATCTTTATGGCCTTGTTATTCCAAAATGGACCCTGACGATTGACTTAGATCAACAACCTAAACAGATCGGTCACCTTTATCAAGTTTTCGAAGATCTTAACGACTTACATCAAACCGAGCGAAATCGTTTCGTTCGGACTTCGCAAGACCACAAGCTTGATTTGAATCCTGACCATGGAATATGCTGGCTGGCAGCTCGAGGTTACGAAGAAATAGCAAAGACCCTTTCCGAAGAAAGTCATGGCAAGTGGAACATGACACATCGAGGACCTCTGAGATCACTGTTGGAAGCAGAACTCACGAGCTGCGTGAAACCCAACCTCCTTAACATTGTAGTATTGTGGGACGAAGGGCAAGAAGTACTTGTAGATTCGTTACGCACGATTCTGGAAGACATACTTAGCATAAACGGAGACCGTACTGCTATAACGTTTGTCTGCTCAACGCCCAAATCACAATCAGACGTCAGCAATAAATTGGTCATACCGTTGCAGGATAACTACTGGGAGATCATGGAGGAAGAACGTGTTCACGTGGCCCCACCATACGTACTGGCGCAATTTCTTTCCTGTAAATTGCCCGCGCCCTACCGACCCGAGGATGATTATCAAGTTCCTCACAAGAAATTTTATCGTCAAATTCCACAAACTCTTCCCGAGACGTTGCCGCAACGTCTGAGACAAAACATCCATGGTCACCTGAAAGTGATGTACATGACCAAAGAAAGAAAGCCTGATGTAGCTAGTTTAGACAAAGAACGAAAACTATTTTACTCTGGTTCTGAAATAACCAACATGGGCTTGCGTGGTGAGATCGGAATAAAGAGATTTAAAATGGCCGCTCTCGAAAAAGAGTTTAGGTATCTTTTAAACGATAAAAAATCACACGTGTCTCTGATTTTTATCAAGGCTGATCGAGGAGCTGGCACGACAACCATGTGCTTGCAGTTTCTATTTCAATATCACAAGGAGTATCCATGCGCACAATTAATTGAGATCAGGGATGGTCTAGTCAGTTACATCGAAGATATAAACAAAGTAACCAATCTGCCTCTTTTACTTCTGGTCGACCAAGAGATCGCCAACTTACAAGATTTCCTAGATTTTAAGAAGGAGGTGGAGCGTCGAAATATCAATGTTATACTTCTGCTGATTGAACCAGCTGAAGTTTTTTGCAAAAAGAAGCCAACGTCTCCTCGTAGGCCAAATAAAACGCGCATGAAAAGTGCAAGAGATAGTTCATTATATGGAACAAGTCCGTTTAGGGTTGTTGAACTGAGACGAGAGTTAGAAAACAAAGAAGTAGAAGAATTGACGAAGGAACTGATCGCAATTGACAAAGGAAAGGAAGCTAAACTAACGAAATTAAAGGAAAGATCCAACCAGCAAAAAACACTGCGAACTTTTGCTCATTTTAGCTTAACTGCCTTTGGTAATAAATTTTCAGGATTAAAAGAATATGTGGAATTTAGACTTGGATTAGCTGATGAACAACAGAAAGCTGTTCTTGCGTTTCTGTCACTTACCCATGTCTTTACAGATTGCTTGTTTCCTGCCAGTGCCCTTGCTGGTTTCCTTGAAACGAAGAAAGTGATTTTGGAAATTGAATTTGGAATTTCATATCTTCGAGAACTGCTGAGTCCTCCTACAGATGAAAATGATTCTCGTCGAATATCCTTCCTTGAAGTTGCTGAAGAAATTTTGTTGCAGTTGGCCGAGGCAAGTTCGAGTTCAGAAGAGAAGTATTGGTCATTTATTAGAACTGTTTCTGTACAAATGGCAAAAGACGTATTAAGCGTTAACATTACTACAAAGAAGATTGATCGACTGGCAAGAAAGCTGTTTGTAACAAGTGAATATGAGAGTGAGAAGTTTTCCTTATTGGTCCGATCAATGAAGGAGGATTATCCTAATACCGCTCGCGATACACTGATTGATCTTGTAGATGTTTTCCAGAAGCACACGTCATTTAGGGCCCATTTGCTTGCTCATTTAGCAAAATATCACATGAATGTTAATGATAATTTTGCAGATGCAAAACCCCTCATCGAGGAAGCCATTAAAGATCAAGAGGATGACGTGCTCCTTCATCACATCCATGGCGATATCATCCGACTTCACGTGCAAGTTTTAAAGGGTAAGAGAAGTATTGATATGAACACTATCGTGTCACATGCAATTGAGAGTAGTGAATGTTTCGAGATTGTTCGCAATAAACGACCGCACATGAGTCATGGTTATGTGTCAGATGCGATGGTTCGAATTACTGTCATGCGAGCAGCAATCAAGAAGATTGGAGGAAAGAAAGACACCAGCTTCGTAGACTATTTGATTGGAATGATCGATGAAATAAAGGAGAGAGAAAATGGAATTTCGTTGAATGAAAAATATCTTTTGTCGCTCATTCCAGATGCACACCAGTACCTCGACGAAGGTGTTGTTGAATTTGAGCATAAGGAAAAATGGAAAGAAAATTTTCTAGAATGTATTGGAGAATTAACGAATCTGAAGATATTGTGCGACAAGCTGAAAGAAGAGGAAAGTTATTTCAGTCGTGATTCTAGTTGGCTTCATGATATTTGTGTGGAAACTCAAGTTTTGCATAACGCCCTTGAGATTGAAACGAAGGATTTAAGCCCAGACGAAATTGAAAGCAGGATAAAGAATATTGAGGAATGTGGTTCAAGTTCCAAATTCAGTGAACGTACAATGAAATTCTGGATTCGATATTCACGTCAGCGGAAATCAGTGCCTCGTTTGGAAGATGTTAGAAAAAGAGTAATGGAATGGATTGCTAAGGCGAAGAAAAGAGGCGGAATATCGCCGCATGCCGAGTTTTACAAGTAAGTTTATGAGTATCGGATACTTAGTATATGTAGGAATAGAGGGAGTATACTTGCGTATAGACAGGTACATTACCTAAACCATGCTAATTCTTTGTGTTTTAATGTTTCAGTTATGTTATTAATGTCCTAGCTGCATTGAAAGATCCTAAAGATCGGGAAAAGATGGACAAAGCAGAAAAATTGATAAAACGACAGCAAAGCAAGAAGTACAACAAGAAGGAGGATGTTGTTCTTCCACTTGAGTGGCTTCATCCTAAGCGTGGCCGTCATATTAACTCTATAGATAGTCTTCTAAATCACGACGATCTTGTTAAAGATACGGCTAGATATTCTGGAGCTGGGAAAAGAAGACCAGGTAGAGAAGTAATTGAAGGTTCTCTTTTTGAAAAACAAATTACCAAGTGGGAGGGTACCGTTAAAGAAATCAGGAACGACTGGCATGGAACTATTGTGTTCAAAGGTCGCCTTGAAGTCCGCTTTGTTCCACAGAATGTACAACCATCCATGCCAACAACCGGGGACACAGTGAGATTCTGTTTATCGTTTGACAGATATGGTCTTAGTGCCTGGACAGTTGTACGCGCGGCTGAGTACAACCAAGTTAAAGATCTTAAAGAAGTTGTTAGCAATGACGAGGACTCCTCCTCTGAAGATAATGAAGGCGAGGAAGATGCAGACAATGTGACTCTTGTAACCCCGCCACTTTATTCGTCAGAGGCATCTAGAGAAAAACTGAAAACCTGGGACGATTACATTGGTCAACGTATGCAGGGTGTAGTCATCTCTATTAACTCACACAACGGTTTTGGCTTTTTAAAACACCCAGATGTTTTAGGTGATCTTTTCTTTCATGCCGCTCAGCTCTTTGAGCCAGTGAAGTCATTAGAAGGAACGATCAGTAAATACATGGCATTGGAATTTAAAGTTGAAAAGTTGACCGAAAGGATACGGGCTGCAGATATCCGTGTACTGGAGGTGAGGAAACGCACTTTTCGTAATGCCGGTTTGAGATTAATTGATGAGTGACCCCCAGGGATTTTCAGGGAAGAATGCCTCTAAATTTAACTAATCTAAAATAACAAAGGATAACTTACCCCAGCTTACCCTAACATTTCTAATTTTAACTCTAAAAGATCACTGATAACTAGGGTCGAATGACTGGTGGGTCACCCGGCACTGGGGTCATTCATCCCTACGACACACGGAGTAACATACCCTATTTTCTTAAGTAAAGAGAGTATTTAATTACTAATTGTTCCACCCACCCCTCTGCGGCCCTGCGGTCATTACAGTCAGATATTTTTTACAAAATATTAACCTGTTGTTATTTTTTTAATTAACAGAGTGGAGATGTTTCTGCGCCCATTCAAGAATACTTGGATAATGTGCCCGAGTAAGTATATTATTGAAATAAAAGTAGCGTGCTGTGTAGGCAGTGTTGAAACAGCAATGGAAATATAGTAAGGTTAATTAGATATACTGCCGAAACAGAGAACGTAGGAGTCTAACGTTTCGAGCGAAGGCCCTTCGTCAGAGAGAAACGTCAAGCATATTATTGTTACAATGCTCTGCTTTTATGAATTTCCCCCTCTTTATTTTGAGGGTATTGGGTCCCGGGAGGGGAGGGGAGGTGGTGTAAAACTGTAACAGCGGTAGACGCGTACGTGGGTTTCCATACGGAACGAAGTAGAAAACTATTCAGTATAAACAATAGAATAGTAGAGCCCGCGACGTTTTACTACTAGTGGAAATCTAGCTTTATTAAAGTGTATATGAAATGAAAATTAAGTTTGTTTAATTTGAAAGAACTCTTGATATTGTAAAGTAACATCTTCTACAGTTTTTCCATATCTTACTTCGTTCTTGAGATATAACCATTTGTTTGATATGTAAATGATCCGACACTGCATACGTCATATTGTATAATGAGTTACTGAGAAATAGTGCATATCATTGATATTATTCTGTTAAATCGCTTGAACCTGTGTTTGTTTAAAGTCATGAGACAAATACACCTGCATGCCCAGTTTCGTGTGACTTTGTTCGATAACTTCGACAATATTCCTAATTTTCCAACAACTCATTATACAATGTGACGCATGCAGTGTTCTCATTTACATATCAAACAAATAGTAATATCTCAAGAATGAAATAAGATATGGAAAAACTGTAGAAGATGTTACTTTACAATATCAAGAGTTTCTTTCAAATTAGACAAACTTAATTTTCATTTCATATACACTTTAATTAAACATGTAACTATTGTGTTTTAGCAAACAACATTCATCGCCATCCTCCAGTCGGCGTGGAAAGGAACCCGTAAATACTGCAGATACACAGGGTCGAGAGGAAGGTGTGATTGAAAAGCTTTTCAGTGATGATACCTTTGGTTTTATCAAACCTGACAGCAGGGCATATGGCAAAGCCACTATTTTCCTCCATCGCAAGTGCCTCGTGAACAAATCAACACCTCTTCAGATTGGCGATCGTGTCCAATTTCGTGTATCCAAAACCATAAAAGGTTTGGAAGCAAATGATATTTTTGTACAGGTAGGTGACGATTGCATGTGGTTTCGTTGTAAAACACCATTCGGGTCTAAAGTCCTTGACGTTGAATGAGTGCAAAAGTTTTGGCTTTGGGTCCAAATAGTAAGTTAGATTCCACGAATCGTTAGATTTTGTAGAAATGCCGTATTAAGCTCTTGCACGTATTCCCAAGCTGAGTGGAAAATCCACAAAAACAAAAGGATTACCATTCATTATTTGGTCCACTAAACGTTGGTACTTTGAAGTTGTCACCCAACATGGCGACTTTGACGTCACCTGCAAGAGCCCAATATTTCAGATCCATTAATTTTGGTTATAATTTTTTTTTTAAATGAAACCATTCATCCCAGCTTTACTGATGACGTTTCAATGTTCTTACTTCGTTTTGCCAGAGTCAGTTCAGTTCAAGATGGGATTATTTTATTGGTCGTGGTATACAAGAGGGATTTGTATTACACACATCAGACAATGGAGGAGTAATAAACAGCAATAAAGTCACAGGAGGCAAAAGAAATTTAAATTTTTATTTTAATGACATTTTGAACAGAAGTTTTCCTATCCTTCCTGGTAGTAAAGTCCATTTCGAAGTTCAAAAAAGAGGGGGGAAATGTGTAGCTGTCAGAATTAATGTTATTGGTGCTCCAGAAGGAATGCCGGTAAGTCACAAAAAGTAATGTTCTATTCTCATTTTGGTCTTTGGTCTGTTTTAATCGTTGCAAATCTGTCATGTCGAATTCAATGTTGGAATAAAAAATTATTGTGGAATTCGAACTGGGATTCGATCCCTCGACCTTCGGTTTCAGCCGATCCGCATGTTGTACCTAATAAACTACTAGATATTATATACACATTGTATCCAGTAAGTTACTGGAAATTGTTTAATAAAAGAGGTTCTTAATGAAACCCTTCCCCGAACCCCCTAACCCTAATCTCAAAAATGTGAATTTCCCCTAACCTGAAAAGTGTCGGGGGGGGGGGGGGTTACGCTTCACGTCCCCGGCCAACCACCCCTAATATTGTTGGTAATTTATGGTCAACAGTCACTGATCTCAAATAATAGACTCATTATACTGGATAGAGCATCCGGTGCTCGCTGTGAAGTCGGAATAAATTAGTGGCGGCCATTTCAAGTGGGACCCACTTGGTTTTCATACAGCCACTTTTAAGTTCTCCTATAGCGACAAATACATGTCACAAAAATTTAGCTGGTTTTCGTTAAAAACCCGATCATTTAAAGCGAAAACCAGAGGCGAAAACTATGATTCAGCAATATTGTGGGTCCCACCGGATATGGTGGCCGCGAGATTTTTAGCCTCACTTCCGACTTCAATTTTTGCCAGGCGCGAAACAATAGATGCTCTATCCAGTATAATGAGTATATTATTTGAGATCAGTGTCGACAGTTCTTGGCAAAGATTGTGGGATGCGCAGTGAATTTTAATCCGTTAATTGGCACATCTTACAATTAAACAATTTCCAGTACTTACTGGATACATTGTGTATATAATGGTAGTTTATTAGGTACAACATGCGGATCGGGTGTCGGTTTACTAGTCCGACGCTCTACCGACTGAGCTACAGGTCAAGTTGGGGCAGGTCGTGGAATGATGGTAGTTGCATTGCATTTAATATTTTAAAACCGAAATCGAGTTTTTTCAATATCGAAAGATTTATTGTACAACGTAAGATAAAGAGTTAAGGGCATAATAAATAAACGATAAAGATAAAGAGTTATTATAAAATAAGGTGTACGCACGCTCTCAGATTGCCTGCGCTCCATGCATTTACAAGAGAAGATAGATCATGCATGACGTAAAGTGGCGTAGAATGGCGTCAGCTGGCCAGAAAGCCCGCCAAATTCTAAAACTACCTTAAAACTACCTTTAGATTTTTCTTCTTCTTATTTTATAAAACAAATAAAACATACCGCTCCTGTGCATATGTACTCTTATAAAGGTACGTTTGACGTCATTTGAACGCAAAAGAAGTGTAAAGGCACTCGGTTATCGCCTCGTGCCTCTACTCAACTTCTTTCGTGTTCAAATGACGTCAAACGTGCCTTTATAAGAGTACATATGCACGTAGCTTTATGTTTTATTTGTTAAATATAATTGAATTTGACGCAGCAGAAGTGCGACGTTTGACGGTTTGAAACGGGACTTAGTTTAATTTAAACGAAGGCTTATCTGATTATTTTTGCTTTAGATTGGAATACCAATTACAACTAGTGGTGGAGCATTTCTTGCAACTTATCAAGGCATACCACCACTACAACATTATGCAGGGTTTGTATAAACATGGCTTATTTTTATACTTTTACATACTGCGAAATATATAGGGAATTGTATGTACTATTTTTATTATTTAAAAAAAGGAAAATTAGGAAAGTTGCCGGAAAATCAAAAAATAAACGCATGCTCGATCGTTTTACATTAACCGTTTTTGACCCCAACTCAAAAGTTTCAAAAGTGACCAAAATCGGTCAAAAAGTAAAGGAAAACCCCTTTACTTTTTTTCCGGATTTTTTTCAAAAAATAAAAAAAATATTTTTTAGCCAAAATACAGCCTTCTCCTTTTCACAGAAGGTCTAAAACGACTTTATTTAACCGTTTTTGACCTTAACTCAAAAGTTTCAAAAGTGACCAAAATCGGTCAAAAAGTAAAGGCAAACCCCTTCACTTTTTTTTTCCGGATTTTTTTCAAAAAATAAAAAAAATTTTTTTTAGCCAAAATACAGCCTTCTCCTTTTCACAGAACGTCTAAAACGACTATATTTAATTAAGTAAGTGCTGTCTCCTTCGTCATTATATTCTTATTCTTCCTCTTCTTTTTTTTCTTTCTTCTCTACTTCCCTTTTTTCCATCACCTCTTCCTTCTCATCCTCTTCTTCTTTTTCCTGCCCATTTGCTTTCTTCTTCACTTCTTCCTCCTTCTCTTTCTTCTCCTCATCCCCCACTTCTTTTTTTCCTTCATATTGCTTCTCCTTTTTTAAGTCATGCATTTCCAACGGCCGTGTATTTTTTTTACAATGTTCAATTAATGTATAATTAAAGTGCCACTAACCCCAAAAAAATTTTTTCGCAAATCTAAAAGCCCTTATTGAGTGGATTAGTCCAGTGAATAAATTATTGGTATTGGACATTTCTTTGGTCTTCTGTAGACCACCAAAGTTGCAAAAATTGGCATATGCATGTCTCGTGGCGGAGAAGGAAAGGGAATGGGTATATTCCTGGTGTGACGTCAGACAAGCCAAATAAGGAACTCATTTGAGCTCTGTCTGCTGAATGCATAGAATTTTTACATTGAGTTAGTTGGGAAAATGAATTTTCAGCCCAAAAAATTCTATGTATTCACCAGACAGAGCTCAAAGGAGTTCCTTGTTTGACTTGTCTGACGTAACACCAGGAATATACCCATTCCCTTTCCTACTCCGCCATGGGACATGCAGATGCAACTTTGGTCGTCTACAGAAGATCAACGAAACGTCCAATACCAATAATTTATTAACTGGCCTAATCCACTCAATAAGGGCTCTTAGATTTGCGAGAAACATTTTTTGGGGTTAGTGGCACTTTAACATCAGATGTTGCACACGGTAATCGCGTACACCAAACACCGTACACAGACTTTAATTTGTTTTTGCTTTTAGACCTTTAGATCCTTATGGAAATGGACTAGAGGATGTGGACCGTATGGATAAATTGCCATGACGTTGATGTAATGAAATAAGAACTGAATTTAAAACGAAGATCGACCAGAACTATTTGCTCACCATTATATATAAATATCAGTTAATGTTTTGATATAAAAAATAGAGTGTTGTATATAGGCTGAGCATAGGTATATAGTGTTCAAGAATTTTGATAGAGCAAAGTGAAAAGATTAGTGTAAATAACGAAATATTACCTTCTGACGTCATGAGCAGGGTACAGTATATTTTCATACAGAGCAAAATCACTTACATAGCTATGCATAGGTTTTTGTCCAGGGGGGCTGATGTGCTGAACAGGGCCTTTTTAAGAATTTCCCCGTGGCGGACGTTTACAAAAAGGGACTCTTCTAGGGGGTCCGGGGCATGCCCCCCCGGAAATTTTTGAAATTTAGAGTCTTAGGAAATGCCATTTCCTGCATTCTGAGGGGTGATTTTTAAGAACACTGAAGGTCATGAAATGTCATAAAAACTAGTAAAAATACAACACATTTCAACAATTTTTCGATGTTGTGTTTACTGGGTTGACTTATCACTGTATATGGGTGCTTTTGGCTGACAGGAATGAGGCTGTAATAGTTACTTTAGCCTAACGAGTAACCTATAATTTGTGAATGGTGATTGATGAGTCTGTTGCTGCATTAAGATTAAGATTTCTCGGGGGGCTAAAGCCCCTCAGCCCCCCCCCCCTACTCTACGCCTATGTATCTATGATTGCTCAACGTGGAATGTTTAGCGGCACAAGGAGTTTTTATGTGCACAGTTTCAAATGATTTCGCTGAACAAACTTATAGATATAACTGGTTTTACTACCAATACTGGTTTTGTGAAAATATTGTACCCTACTCCTGACGTCAGAGACCATCTCGTTTACATACCACACAAGTTGAAATATCTTGAAAACGAAGAAAGATACAAAACGTTGTAAAAGATCTTCTATTACAATTTTTCGAGTTCTTTCAAATTTGACAAACTTAATTTTTATTACCAATGCCTTTAATGGTAGACCTTGAGATCTTATAATGTGAGTGTATTATATTAAGCATAATCTTTAAACAGCGAAATTAACTTAAATAGTCTAAATACGGAGTCTAATACTAGTCACAAAGCAATTTACAGGTAGAAAGACGAATTATTTATTTATCTTCATTATTATTGTACTATAATATTGTTCTTAAACTGTGCATACTTAAAAAAAAACGATTTTTAGAATTTTTTTTTCTTTGTTCAGCAAGATTCGATCCGCGCTGTCCTAGGCTTCACAAACAGAAAACTTTCGCGTAATATTCCACTGACTGAGAATCTTAGCTATAACTAAAATTGACTACCTTTTTAATTATACAACCTGCCCTTGCTCCCCCCGGCCTATAAAACGTGAGGATCGAAGCGGTAGATGGCTGAATCATTGGCCTTCCTTCTAGGGATGCACCATTCAAAACTTTCTTTTTTGGGGGAGGGGGGAGGGTTATAATCAGTCTAATTTGATAAGCTTACCATCTTCCTTCCTCTACCCTGGGTGCCAGACGTTTTTCTTCCCTCTGTCAATGTCGATCATTTTCAAGTGTTGGGGGGTGGGGTGTGGTTTATCACCCCCTCCCCCAACACCCCCCTAATGTGTGCCCACGCTGCATAACTAAATTCGAAAGTTTTCTTTCCTCCCCCCCCCCCCGTCTGCGACCATCTCCCCGCTTTTTTTATCACACGATTGAACATCCCCCGACACAAAGGCACCCGGGTCTTTCTCGGGGGAAACAACTTCCGGCGCGGTAAAATTTAAAACATGGTCGATGATATGTTGTAAAGAAGCACGTGCGATGTGAGTCTAAAGTTATATTTTGCGGCTAATTTCACCATGGATTTCGCTACGATTTCGCTAAAGAGTTTCCAATATGAATAAGGAATTCCACATCTTACGAAGAAAGCTTTATTTGGCTACGAATGATGACAAACACGATGAAACAGGACAAGTGAAATATCGTAAGTAATAATTATATATTTATATAGTTGTTTAATATATTCTACTGAACTCTTTTCTGTTCGAATTGGTCTTTAGTATCTCACCTCTGGGAAAACCCTTGGACAGGAATGAGTTTAATAAGCCTAGTTTTCATATAGTATACGAATACGATCGCACGATACAAGGGTTTGCAATCGCATGATTAACTTTTTATAGTTCTGTTCGTACACGTGGGATGTTTATTATTAAATTTATGGTAAATGAATAATAATGATTTATAATACAACTTGTCTGACAATAGATCTAAAGGGTCCACAACAGGCTTAAATCCCGAATCTTGCTATCCTTTCCCGTATCCCGACAATTTTTGTTAGCTGAATCATCCAATTCCGACAAACGTCTTCGTAACTTTCTACGATTATAAATTATAATAAATTTGAGCCGTGGCTGTTGACACAAGCATATAAATCTCCCTTGGGATCAATTAAAGTATAACTCTCCTACCCTACCCTACCCTACCCTACTCTACCCCCAATAGTTTAATAGCGGTTTAAAGTGCTTATACACTTGTGATGTTTTAACGTATTTGAATAGAGCAAAAAAGTTAGTTAATAAGTTATTTTGCCGTTTTTGATTTACTTTAATAGTTTCTGAGATATAAGCCTTTAAACATGCCAATTTCGACTTTTCGCAAAAAATTTCCGTCGTTCATTTTTAAGCACGGGGGCCTGGGACTCAGGAACCTAAGCCGACCGTCTTCTTAGTTGGAATCAATGTGCGTGCTTGAAAACGGGTGTGAGCTCGACATTTCGATTTTTCAGTCAAATATATTTGTTTTTGTGAATCAATAAGCCGAAACGTAGTTGTTTTCGATTGCCTCGTTCCTGAGTTCCAGGCCACCAAGGTGTTAAAATGAACAACGAAAATTTTTGAGAATTGGTCAAAATGGTCAAAATCGTTGTGAGACAAGTTGCATGAACCATTGCAGTGTGTAACGTGCTGTGCAATGGTCAAGATCATTGTGAGACAAGTTGCATGAACCATTGCAGTGTGTAACGTGCTGTGCAATGGTCAAGATCATTGTGAGACAAGTTGCATGAACCATTGCAGTGTGTAACGTGCTGTGCAATGGTCAAGATCATTGCGAGACAAATTGAATGAACCATTGCACCGTGTAACATGCTGTGCAATGGTCAAAATCGTTGTAAGACAAGTTGCATGAACCATTGCAGTGTGTAACATGCTGTGCAATGATCAGGATCATTGTGAGACAAGTTGCATGAACCATTGCACCGTGTAACATGCTGTGCAATTATCAAGATCATTGTGAGACAAGTTGCATGAACCATTGCAGTGCGTAACCTGCTGTGCAATTATCAAGATCATTGTGAGACAAGTTGCATGAACTATTGCACCGTGTAACATGCTGTGCAATGGTCAAGATCGTTGCGAGACAAGTTGCAACAATCGTTGCACAAAGTAGAATCATGTTCTACTTTCTGCAACGATTGCAGCAATTTGTTTCAGTGTTGCACCGTGTAACACCCCTTCAGCAACTTGTCTCGCAATATTTTGTTATGATTTGGCATTCAATCGAGCCTCTCCCCAGTCTACCCGCTTTTATCAAGATCCAAATCATTGGAAAATTGCATAAACGCGTTGCAGTATGTAACACCCCCTGTCTTTCGACTGCAATGCTGCATGAGTCATCATTGCGAGACAAATTGCATGAAAATTGCACCGTGTAATAGGGCTGGATTATAGAGGTGCCTTGTTCCTTAAAATTCCCCACTAAATAGACGAGTTTCAGGGTGTTGCGTGCGCATCGTTTTGGAAAAGAATTGGCGGGCTCTTGGCGGGCTCCCCACAAATCACAACAAATCGCAACAAATCGCAACAAATCACAACACCACAACAAATCACAACAAATCGCAACAAATCGCAACAAATCGCAACAAATCGCAACAAATCACAACAAATCACAAGAAATCACAACAAATCGCAACAAATCACAACAAATCGCAACAAAGCGCAACAAATCGCAACAAATCGCAACAAATCACAACAAATCGCAACAAATCGCAACAAATCACAACAAATCGCAACAAATTGCAACAAATCACAACAAATCGCAACAAATCGCAACAAATCACAACAAATCGCAACAAGTCGCAACAAATCGCAACAAATCGCAACAAATCACAACAAATCGCAACAAATCGCAACAAATCGCAACAAATCGCAACAAATCACAACAAATCGCAACAAATCGCAACAAATCACAACAAATCGCAACAAAGCGCAACAAATCGCAACAAATCGCAACAAATCGCAACAAATCGCAACAAATCGCAACAAATCACAACAAATCGCAACAAATCGCAACAAATCACAACAAATCGCAACAAATCACAACAAATCGCAGCAAATCGCAACAAATCGCAACAAATCGCAACAAATCGCAACAAATCGCAACAAATCGCAACAAATCACAACAAATCGCAACAAATCGCAACAAATCACAACACCACAAGAAATCGCAACATCGCAACAAATCGCAACAAGTCGCAACAAATCGCAACAAATCACCACAAATCACAACAAATTGACACAAATCACAACAAATCGCAACAAAGCGCAACAAATCGCAACAAATCGCAACAAATCACAATAAATCGCAACAAATAGCAACAAATAGAAACAAAGCGCAACAAATCGCAACAAATCACAACAAATCACAACAAATAGCAACAAATCGCAACAAATCACAACAAATCGCAACATATCGCAACAAATCGCAACAAATCGCAACAAATCGCAACAAATCGCAACAAGTCGCAACATCGCAACAAATCGCAACAAATCACAACAAATCACAACAAATCGCAACAAATCGCAACAAATCACAACAAATCGCAACAAATCGCAACAAATCACAACAAATAGCAACAAATAGCAACAAATCGCAACAAATCGCAACAAATCACAACAAATCACAACCAATAGCAACAAATCGCAACAAATCACAACAAATCGCAACAAATCACAACAAATCGCAACAAATCGCAACAAATCGCAACAAATCACAACAAATCGCAACAAATCGCAACAAATCGCAACAAATCGCAACAAATCGCAACAAATCGCAACAAATCGCAACAAATCGCAACAAATCGCAACAAATCGCAACATCGCAACAAATCGCGACAAATCACAACAAATCACAACAAATCGCAACAAATCGCAACAAATCGCAACAAATCACAACAAATCGCAGCAAATCGCAACAAATCGGAACAAATCGGAACAAATCGCAACAAATCGCAACAAGTCACAACAAATCGCAACAAATCGCAACAAATCACAACACCACAACAAATCGCAACATCGCAACAAATCGCAACAAATCGTAACAAATCGCAACAAATCACAACAAATCGCAACAAATCGCAACAAATCACAACAAATCGCAACAAATCGCAACAAATCGCAACAAATCACAACACCACAACAAATCGCAACAAATCGCAACAAATCGCAACAAATCGCAACAAATCGCAACAAATCACAACAAATCGCAACAAATCGCAACAAATCGCAACAAATCGCAACAAATCGCAACAAATCGCAACAAATCGCAACAAATCGCAACAAATCACAACAAATCGCAACAAATCGCAACAAATCGCAACAAATCGCAACAAATCGCAACAAATCACAACAAATCGCAACAAATCGCAACAAATCGCAACAAATCACAACAAATCGCAACAAATCGCAACAAATCGCAACAAATCGCAACAAATCACAACAAATCGCAACAAATCGCAACAAATCGCAACAAATCGCAACAAATCACAACAAATCGCAACAAATCGCAACAAATCGCAACAAATCGCAACAAATCGCAACAAATCGCAACAAATCACAACAAATCACAACAAATAGCAACAAATCGCAACAAATCACAACAAATCGCAACAAATCGCAACAAATCACAACAAATCGCAACAAATCGCAACAAATCGCAACAAATCGCAACAAATCGCAACAAATCGCAACAAATCGCAACAAATCGCAACAAATCGCAACAAATCGCCACAAATCGCAACATCGCAACAAATCGCAACAAATCACAACAAATCACAACAAATCGCAACAAATCTCAACAAATCACAACAAATCGCAACAAATCACAACAAATCGCAGCAAATCGCAACAAATCGCAACAAATCGCAACATCGCAACAAATCGCAACATCGCAACAAATCGCAACAAATCACAACAAATCACAACAAATCGCAACAAATCGCAACAAATCACAACAAATCGCAACAAATCACAACAAATCGCAGCAAATCGCAACAAATCGCAACAAATCGCAACAAATCGCAACAAATCGCAACAAATCGCAACAAATCACAACAAATCGCAACAAATCGCAACAAATCACAACACCACAAGAAATCGCAACATCGCAACAAATCGCAACAAGTCGCAACAAATCGCAACAAATCACCACAAATCACAACAAATTGACACAAATCACAACAAATCGCAACAAAGCGCAACAAATCGCAACAAATCGCAACAAATCACAATAAATCGCAACAAATAGCAACAAATAGAAACAAAGCGCAACAAATCGCAACAAATCACAACAAATCACAACAAATAGCAACAAATCGCAACAAATCACAACAAATCGCAACAAATCACAACAAATCGCAACAAATCGCAACAAATCGCAACAAATCACAACAAATCGCAACAAATCGCAACAAATCGCAACAAATCGCAACAAATCGCAACAAATCGCAACAAATCGCAACAAATCACAACAAATCACAACAAATCACAACAAATCACAACAAATCGCAACAAATCGCAACAAATCACAACAAATCGCAACAAAGCGCAACAAATCGCAACAAATCGCAACAAATCACAACAAATCGCAACAAATCGCAATAAATCGCAACAAATCACAAGAAATCGCAACAAATCGCAACAAATCGCAACAAATCGCAACAAATCACAACAAATCGCAACAAATCGCAACAAATCGCAACAAATCGCAACAAATCACAACAAATCACAACAAATCGCAACAAATCGCAACAAATCACAACAAATCGCAACAAATCGCAACAAATCGCAACAAATCGCAACAAATCGCAACAAATCGCAACAAATCGCAACAAATCGCAACAAATCACAACAAATCACAACAAATCGCAACAAATCGCAACAAATCGCAACAAATCGCAACAAATCTCAACAAATCGCAACAAATCGCAACAAATCGCAACAAATCGCAACAAATCGCAACAAATCGCAACAAATCGCAACAAGTCGCAACATCGCAACAAATCGCAACAAATCACAACAAATCACAACAAATCGCAACAAATCACAACAAATCGCAACAAATCACAACAAATCGCAGCAAATCGCAACAAATCGCAACAAATCGCGACAAATCGCAACAAATCGCAACAAATCACAACAAATCGCAACAAATCGCAACAAATTACAACACCACAAGAAATCGCAACATCGCAACAAATCGCAACAAGTCGCAACAAATCGCAACAAATCACCACAAATCACAACAAATCGCAACAAATCGCAACAAATCACAACAAATCGCAGCAAATCGCAACAAATCGCAACAAATCGCAACAAATCGCAACAAATCACAACAAATCGCAACAAATCACAACAAATCGCAACAAATCGCAACAAATCACAACACCACAACAAATCGCAACATCGCCACAAATCGCAACAAATCGCAACAAATCACAACAAATCACAACAAATCACAACAAATCGCAACAAATCACAACAAATCGCAACAAAGCGCAACAAATCGCAACAAATCACAACAAATCGCAACAAATCCCAACAAATCACAACAAATCGCAACAAATCGCAACAAATCGCAACAAATCGAAACAAATCACAACAAATCGCAACAAATCGCAACAAATCACAACAAATCGCAGCAAATCGCAACAAATCGCAACAAATCGCGACAAATCGCAACAAATCGCAACAAATCACAACAAATCGCAACAAATCGCAACAAATTACAACACCACAAGAAATCGCAACATCGCAACAAATCGCAACAAGTCGCAACAAATCGCAACAAATCACCACAAATCACAACAAATCGCAACAAATCGCAACAAATCACAACAAATCGCAGCAAATCGCAACAAATCGCAACAAATCGCAACAAATCGCAACAAATCGCAACAAATCGCAACAAATCACAACAAATCGCAACAAATCGCAACAAATCACAACACCACAACAAATCGCAACATCGCCACAAATCGCAACAAATCGCAACAAATCACAACAAATCACAACAAATCGCAACAAATCACAACAAATCGCAACAAAGCGCAACAAATCGCAACAAATCACAACAAATCGCAACAAATCGCAACAAATCACAACAAATCGCAACAAATCGCAACAAATCGCAACAAATCGAAACAAATCACAACAAATCGCAACAAATCGCAACAAATCACAACAAATCGCAACAAATCGCAACAAATCGCAACAAATCGCAACAAATCACAACAAATCGCAACAAATCGCAACAAATCACAACACCACAACAAATCGCAACATCGCAACAAATCGCAACAAATCGCAACAAATCGCAACAAATCACAACAAATCACAACAAATCACAACAAATCGCAACAAATCACAACAAATCGCAACAAAGCGCAACAAATCGCAACAAATCGCAACAAATCACAACAAATCGCAACAAATCGCAACAAATCACAACAAATCGCAACAAATCGCAACAAATTGCAACAAATCACAACAAATCGCAACAAATCGCAACAAATCGCAACAAATCACAACAAATCACAACAAATCGCAACAAATCACAACAAATCGCAACAAATCGCAACAAATCGCAACAAATCACAACAAATCGCAACAAAGCGCAACAAATCACAACAAATCGGAACAAATCGCAACAAATCACAACAAATAGCAACAAATCGCAACAAATCGCAACAAATCACAACAAATAGCAACAAATCCCAACAAATCACAACAAATCGCAACAAATCGCAACAAATCACAACAAATCGCAACAAATCGCAACAAATCGGAACAAATCGCAACAAATCACAACACCACAACAAATCGCAACAAATCGCAACAAATCGCAACAAATCGCAACAAATCGCAACAAATCACAACAAATCGCAACAAATCGCAACAAATCGCAACAAATCGCAACAAATCGCAACATCGCAACAAATCGCAACAAATCGCAACAAATCACAACAAATCGCAACAAATCGCAACAAATCGCAACAAATCACAACAAATCACAACAAATCGCAACAAATCGCAACAAATCGCAACAAATCGCAACAAATCACAACAAATCGCAACAAATCGCAACAAATCACAACAAATCGCAACATATCACAACAAATCGCAACAAATCACAACAAATCGCAACAAATCGCAATAAATCCCAACAAATCGCAACAAATCGCAACAATCACAACAAATCGCAACAAAGCGCAATAAATCGCAACAAATCGCAACAAAGGACAACAAATCGCAACAAATCACAACAAATCGCAACAAATCGCAACAAATCGCAACAAATCACAACAAATCGCAACAAATCACCACAAATCGCAACAAATCGCAACAATCACCTCAAATCGCAACAAATCGCAACAAATCGCAATAAATCACAACAAATCGCAACAAATCACAACAAATCACAACAAATCGCAACAAATCGCAACAAATCACAACAAATCGCAACAAATCGCAACAAATCACAACAAATCGCAACAAATCGCAACAAATCACAACAAATAGCAACAAATAGCAACAAATCGCAACAAATCGCAACAAATCACAACAAATCACAACAAATAGCAACAAATCGCAACAAATCACAACAAATCGCAACAAATCACAACAAATCGCAACAAATCGCAACAAATCGCAACAAATCACAACAAATCGCAACAAATCGCAACAAATCGCAACAAATCGCAACAAATCGCAACAAATCGCAACAAATCGCAACAAATCGCAACAAATCGCAACATCGCAACAAATCGCGACAAATCACAACAAATCACAACAAATCGCAACAAATCGCAACAAATCACAACAAATCGCAACAAATCACAACAAATCGCAGCAAATCGCAACAAATCGGAACAAATCGGAACAAATCGCAACAAATCGCAACAAATCACAACAAATCACAACAAATCGCAACAATCGCAACAAATCGCAACAAATCACAACAAATCACAACAAATCGCAACAAATCACAACAAATCGCAACAAAGCGCAACAAATCGCAACAAATCGCAACAAATCACAACAAATCGCAACAAATCGCAACAAATCGCAACAAATCGCAACAAATCGCAACAAGTCGCAACAAATCGCAACAAATCGCAACAAATCACAACAAATCACAACAAATCGCAACAAATCGCAACAAATCGCAACAAATCGCAACAAATCACAACAAATCGCAACAAATCGCAACAAATCGCAACAAATCGCAACAAATCGCAACAAATCGCAACAAATCACAACAAATCGCAACAAATCGCAACAAATCACAACACCACAACAAATCGCAACAAATCGCAACAAATCACAACAAATCACAACAAATCACAACAAATCACAACAAATCGCAACAAATCACAACAAATCGCAACAAAGCGCAACAAATCGCAACAAATCGCAACAAATCGCAACAAATCGCAACAAATCGCAACAAATCACAACAAATCGCAACAAATCGCAACAAATCACAACACCACAACAAATCGCAACAAATCGCAACAAATCACAACAAATCACAACAAATCACAACAAATCACAACAAATCGCAACAAATCACAACAAAGCGCAACAAAGCGCAACAATTCGCAACAAATCGCAACAAATCACAACAAATCGCAACAAATCGCAACAAATCACAACAAATCGCAACAAATCGCAACAAATCGCAACAAATCGCAACAAATCACAACAAATCGCAACAAATCGCAACAAATCGCAACAAATCGCAACAAATCACAACAAATCGCAACAAATCACAACAAATCGCAACAAATCGCAACAAATCGCAACAAATCACAACAAATCGCAACAAATCGCAACAAATCACAACAAATCGCAACAAATCGCAACAAATCACAACAAATCGCAACAAATCGCAACAAATCACAACAAATCGCAACAAATCGCAACAAATCACAACAAATCGCAACAAATCGCAACAAATCGGAACAAATCGCAACAAATCACAACACCACAACAAATCGCAACAAATCGCAACAAATCGCAACAAATCGCAACAAATCACAACAAATCGCAACAAATCGCAACAAATCGCAACAAATCGCAACAAATCGCAACATCGCAACAAATCGCAACAAATCGCAACAAATCGCAACAAATCGCAACAAATCGCAACAAATCGCAACAAATCACAACAAATCGCAACAAATCGCAACAAATCGCAACAAATCACAACAAATCGCAACAAATCGCAACAAATCACAACAAATCGCAACATATCACAACAAATCGCAACAAATCACAACAAATCGCAACAAATCGCAACAAATCGCAACAAATCCCAACAAATCGCAACAAATCGCAACAAATCACAACAAATCGCAACAAAGCGCAATAAATCGCAACAAATCGCAACAAAGCACAACAAATCGCAACAAATCACAACAAATCGCAACAAATCGCAACAAATCGCAACAAATCACAACAAATCGCAACAAATCACAACAAATCGCAACAAATCGCAACAAATCGCAACAAATCACAACAAATCACAACAAATCGCAACAAATCACACAAATCGCAACAAATCACAACAAATCGCAACAAATCGCAACAATGCAACATAACAAATGCAACAAATCATCTCCAACAAATCCAACAAATCGCAAATCGCAACAAATCGCAACAAATCCAACATAGCAACAATCGCAACAAATCGAAAAATCAACAAATCGCAACAAATCGCAACAAATCCAACAAATCAAATCGCAACAAATCCAACAAATCCAACAAACTGAATTATAAAGTTGACCACTTAGAACAATTTTCATGTTCTTGTTGCAAACATCTTGTTGAATGTACCTGTTACTCTTAGGGTTTTTCTATTGTATTTAGTTATTTGTAGAGTAAGAATGTTCAATAACATGCATGCATTAATGCATGCATGTTGTTGAACATTCTTATTTTTATTATTTGTTAAAATATTTATTTATTTACCGCCTTTCCTTTGTATTTAGTTAGAGGACCATTAGGAAGAATACTCTCTTGAGTAATAATGTTATTTACCCTCATGAAATAAAGTTTATTATTATTATTATTATAATCACAACAAATCGCAACAAATCGCAACAAATCGTAACAAATCGCAACAAATCGCAACATCGCAACAAATCGCAACAAATCGCAACAAATCGCAACAAATCGCAACAAATCGCAACAAATCGCAACAAATCACAACAAATCGCAACAAATCGCAACAAATCGCAACAAATCACAACAAATCGCAACAAATCGCAACAAATCACAACAAATCGCAACATATCACAACAAATCGCAACAAATCACAACAAATCGCAACAAATCGCAACAAATCGCAACAAATCCCAACAAATCGCAACAAATCGCAACAAATCACAACAAATCGCAACAAAGCGCAATAAATCGCAACAAATCGCAACAAAGCACAACAAATCGCAACAAATCACAACAAATCGCAACAAATCGCAACAAATCGCAACAAATCACAACAAATCGCAACAAATCACCACAAATCGCAACAAATCGCAACAAATCGCAACAATCACATCAAATCACAACAAATCGCAACAAATCACAACAAATCGCAACAAATCACAACCAATCGCTGTTCACATTTTCCCGAGATGCACATAAAGTTGATACGAGATCATCTTCCACTGATTTAAAACTACCGAAAGTAAAGTCTGAATTAGCCAAATCAAAACTCTCATACAGTGGAGCAATGCTTTTTAATTCATTGCCTACTGAGTTGAAAAATATTAATGATTTCACTGTAATATCCTACAAATCTAAATTGAAACAATTTTTCCTCCAACTGAATTATAAAGTTGACCACTTAGAACAATTTTCATGTTCTTGTTGCAAACATCTTGTTGAATGTACCTGTTACTCTTAGGGTTTTTCTATTGTATTTAGTTATTTGTAGAGTAAGAATGTTCAATAACATGCATGCATTAATGCATGCATGTTGTTGAACATTCTTATTTTTATTATTTGTTAAAATATTTATTTATTTACCGCCTTTCCTTTGTATTTAGTTAGAGGACCATTAGGAAGAATACTCTCTTGAGTAATAATGTTATTTACCCTCATGAAATAAAGTTTATTATTATTATTATTATAATCACAACAAATCGCAACAAATCGCAACAAATCGTAACAAATCGCAACAAATCGCAACATCGCAACAAATCGCAACAAATCGCAACAAATCGCAACAAATCGCAACAAATCGCAACAAATCGCAACAAATCACAACAAATCGCAACAAATCGCAACAAATCGCAACAAATCACAACAAATCGCAACAAATCGCAACAAATCACAACAAATCGCAACATATCACAACAAATCGCAACAAATCACAACAAATCGCAACAAATCGCAACAAATCGCAACAAATCCCAACAAATCGCAACAAATCGCAACAATCACAACAAATCGCAACAAAGCGCAATAAATCGCAACAAATCGCAACAAAGCACAACAAATCGCAACAAATCACAACAAATCGCAACAAATCGCAACAAATCGCAACAAATCACAACAAATCGCAACAAATCACCACAAATCGCAACAAATCGCAACAAATCGCAACAATCACATCAAATCGCAACAAATCGCAACAAATCACAACAAATCGCAACAAATCACAACAAATCACAAGAAATCACAACAAATCGCAACAAATCACAACAAATCGCAACAAATCCCAACAAATCGCAACAAATCACAACAAATCGCAACAAGTCGCAACAAATCGCAACAAATCGCAACAAATCACAACAAATCGCAACAAATCGCAACAAATAGCAACAAATCGCAACAAATCACAACAAATCGCAACAAATCGCAACAAATCACAACAAATCGCAACAAAGCGCAACAAATCGCAACAAATCGCAACAAATCGCAACAAATCGCAACAAATCGCAACATCGCAACAAATCGCAACAAATCACAACAAATCACAACAAATCGCAACAAATCTCAACAAATCACAACAAATCGCAACAAATCACAACAAATCGCAGCAAATCGCAACAAATCGCAACAAATCGCAACAAATCGCAACAAATCGCAACAAATCGCAACAAATCGCAACAAATCACAACAAATCGCAACAAATCGCAACAAATCACAACACCACAAGAAATCGCAACATCGCAACAAATCGCAACAAGTCGCAACAAATCGCAACAAATCACAACAAATCGAAACAAATCACAACAAATCGCAACAAAGCGCAACAAATCGCAACAAATCGCAACAAATCACAATAAATCGCAACAAATAGCAACAAAGAGAAACAAAGCGCAACAAATCGCAACAAATCACAACAAATCACAACAAATAGCAACAAATCGCAACAAATCACAACAAATCGTAACAAATCACAACAAATCGCAACAAATCGCAACAAATCGCAACAAATCACAACAAATCGCAACAAATCACAACAAATCGCAACAAATCGCAACAAATCGCAACAAATCGCAACAAATCGCAATATCGCAACAAATCGCAACAAATCGCAACAAATCGCAACAAATCACAACAAATCACAACAAATCACAACAAATCGCAACAAATCGCAACAAATCACAACAAATCGCAACAAAGCGCAACAAATCGCAACAAATCGCAACAAATCACAACAAATCGCAACAAATCGCAACAAATCGCAACAAATCGCAACAAATCGCAACAAATCGCAACAAATCCCAACAAATCCCAACAAATCACAACAAATCGCAACAAATCGCAACAAATCGCAACAAATCACAACAAATCGCAACAAATCGCAACAAATCACAACACCACAACAAATAGCAACATCGCAACAAATCCCAACAAATCACAACAAATCACAACAAATCGCAACAAATCACAACAAATCGCAACAAAGCGCAACAAATCGCAACAAATCGCAACAAATCACAACAAATCGCAACAAATCGCAACAAATCGCAACAAATCGCAACAAATCACAACAAATCGCAACAAATCGCAACAAATCGGAACAAATCGCAACAAGTCGCAACATCGCAACAAATCGCAACAAATCACAACAAATCACAACAAATCGCAACAAATCGCAACAAATCGCAACAAATCGCAACAAATCACAACAAATCGCAGCAAATCGCAACAAATCGCAACAAATCGCAACAAATCACAACAAATCGCAACAAATCGCAACAAATCACAACACCACAACAAATCGCAACATCGCAACAAATCGCAACAAATCACAACAAATCACAACAAATCGCAACAAATCACAACAAATCGCAACAAAGCGCAACAAATCGCAACAAATCGCAACAAATCACAACAAATCGCAACAAATCGCAACAAATCGCAACAAATCGGAACAAATCGCAACAAGTCGCAACATCGCAACAAATCGCAACAAATCACAACAAATCACAACAAATCGCAACAAATCGCAACAAATCGCAACAAATCGCAACAAATCACAACAAATCGCAGCAAATCGCAACAAATCGCAACAAATCGCAACAAATCGCAACAAATCGCAACAAATCACAACAAATCGCAACAAATCGCAACAAATCACAACACCACAACAAATCGCAACAAATCGCAACAAATCACAACAAATCACAACAAATCACAACAAATCACAACAAATCGCAACAAATCACAACAAAGCGCAACAAAGCGCAACAAATCGCAACAAATCGCAACAAATCGCAACAAATCGCAACAAATCGCAACAAATCACAACAAATCGCAACAAATCGCAACAAATCACAACACCACAACAAATCGCAACAAATCGCAACAAATCACAACAAATCACAACAAATCACAACAAATCACAACAAATCGCAACAAATCACAACAAAGCGCAACAAAGCGCAACAAATCGCAACAAATCGCAACAAATCACAACAAATCGCAACAAATCGCAACAAATCACAACAAATCGCAACAAATCGCAACAAATCGCAACAAATCGCAACAAATCACAACAAATCGCAACAAATCGCAACAAATCGCAACAAATCGCAACAAATCACAACAAATCGCAACAAATCACAACAAATCGCAACAAATCGCAACAAATCGCAACAAATCACAACAAATCGCAACAAAGCGCAACAAATCACAACAAATCGCAACAAATCGCAACAAATCACAACAAATAGCAACAAATCGCAACAAATCACAACAAATCGCAACAAATCGCAACAAATCACAACAAATCGCAACAAATCGCAACAAATCGGAACAAATCGCAACAAATCACAACACCACAACAAATCGCAACAAATCGCAACAAATCGCAACAAATCGCAACAAATCACAACAAATCGCAACAAATCGCAACAAATCGTAACAAATCGCAACAAATCGCAACATCGCAACAAATCGCAACAAATCGCAACAAATCGCAACAAATCGCAACAAATCGCAACAAATCGCAACAAATCACAACAAATCGCAACAAATCGCAACAAATCGCAACAAATCACAACAAATCGCAACAAATCGCAACAAATCGCAACAAATCGCAACAAATCGCAACAAATCACAACAAATCGCAACAAATCACAACAAATCGCAACAAATCGCAACAAATCGCAACAAATCGCAACAAATCACAACAAATCGCAACAAATCGCAACAAATCGCAACAAATCGCAACAAATCGCAACAAATCACAACAAATCACAACAAATCGCAACAAATCGCAACAAATCACAACAAATCGCAACAAATCACAACAAATCGCAACAAATCGCAACAAATCGCAACAAATCACAACAAATCGCAACAAATCACAACAAATCGCAACAAATCGCAACAAATCGCAACAAATCGCAAATCACAACAAATCGCAACAAATCACAACAAATCGCAACAAATCGCAACAAATCACAACAAATCACAACAAATCACAACAAATCGCAACAAATCGCAACAAATCACAACAAATCGCAACAAATCGCAACAAATCGCAACAAATCGCAACAAATCACAACAAATCGCAACAAATCGCAACAAATCGCAACAAATCGCAACAAATCGCAACAAATCGCAACAAATCGCAACAAATCGCAACAAATCGCAACAAATCGCAACAAATCGCAACAAATCACAACAAATCGCAACAAATCGCAACAAATCACAACAAATCGCAACAAATCGCAACAAATCGCAACAAATCACAACAAATCGCAACAAATCGCAACAAATCACAACAAATCGCAACAAATCGCAACAAATCGCAACAAATCGCAACAAATCACAACAAATCGCAACAAATCGCAACAAATCGCAACAAATCGCAACAAATCACAACAAATCGCAACAAATCGCAACAAATCGCAACAAATCGCAACAAATCGCAACAAATCGCAACAAATCGCAACAAATCGCAACAAATCACAACAAATCGCAACAAATCGCAACAAATCGCAACAAATCGCAACAAATCGCAACAAATCACAACAAATCGCAACAAATCGCAACAAATCGCAACAAATCGCAACAAATCACAACAAATCACAACAAATCGCAACAAATCGCAACAAATCACAACAAATCGCAACAAATCGCAACAAATCGCAACAAATCGCAACAAATCGCAACAAATCACAACAAATCGCAACAAATCGCAACAAATCACAACAAATCACAACAAATCGCAACAAATCACAACAAATCGCAACAAATCACAACAAATCACAACAAATCGCAACAAATCACAACAAATCGCAACAAATCGCAACAAATCGCAACAAATCACAACAAATCGCAACAAATCACAACACCACAACAAATCGCAACAAATCACAACAAATCGCAACAAATCACAACAAATCGCAACAAATCACAACAAATCGCAACAAATCACAACAAATCACAACAAATCGCAACAAATCACAACAAATCACAACAAATCACAACAAATCGCAACAAATCGCAACAAATCGCAACAAATCGCAACAAATCGCAACAAATCACAACAAATCACAACAAATCACAACAAATCGCAACAAATCACAACAAATCGCAACAAATCGCAACAAATCGCAACAAATCGCAACAAATCACAACAAATCACAACAAATCACAACAAATCGCAACAAATCGCAACAAATCGCAACAAATCGCAACAAATCGCAACAAATCGCAACAAATCACAACAAATCACAACAAATCACAACAAATCGCAACAAATCACAACAAATCGCAACAAATCGCAACAAATCACAACAAATCGCAACAAATCGCAACAAATCGCAACAAATCACAACAAATCGCAACAAATCGCAACAAATCGCAACAAATCGCAACAAATCACAACAAATCGCAACAAATCGCAACAAATCGCAACAAATCGCAACAAATCGCAACAAATCGCAACAAATCGCAACAAATCACAACAAATCGCAACAAATCGCAACAAATCGCAACAAATCGCAACAAATCACAACAAATCACAACAAATCACAACAAATCGCAACAAATCACAACAAATCGCAACAAATCGCAACAAATCGCAACAAATCGCAACAAATCACAACAAATCACAACAAATCACAACAAATCGCAACAAATCACAACAAATCGCAACAAATCGCAACAAATCGCAACAAATCGCAACAAATCACAACAAATCGCAACAAATCGCAACAAATCACAACAAATCACAACAAATCGCAACAAATCGCAACAAATCACAACAAATCGCAACAAATCGCAACAAATCGCAACAAATCACAACAAATCGCAACAAATCGCAACAAATCACAACAAATCACAACAAATCGCAACAAATCACAACAAATCGCAACAAATCGCAACAAATCGCAACAAATCACAACAAATCGCAACAAATCGCAACAAATCGCAACAAATCGCAACAAATCACAACAAATCGCAACAAATCGCAACAAATCGCAACAAATCGCAACAAATCGCAACAAATCGCAACAAATCGCAACAAATCACAACAAATCGCAACAAATCGCAACAAATCGCAACAAATCGCAACAAATCGCAACAAATCGCAACAAATCGCAACAAATCGCAACAAATCGCAACAAATCACAACAAATCACAACAAATCGCAACAAATCGCAACAAATCACAACAAATCACAACAAATCACAACAAATCGCAACAAATCACAACAAATCGCAACAAATCGCAACAAATCGCAACAAATCACAACAAATCGCAACAAATCACAACAAATCGCAACAAATCGCAACAAATCACAACAAATCGCAACAAATCGCAACAAATCGCAACAAATCGCAACAAATCGCAACAAATCGCAACAAATCACAACAAATCGCAACAAATCGCAAATCGCAACAAATCGCAACAAATCGCAACAAATCGCAACAAATCACAACAAATCGCAACAAATCACAACAAATCGCAACAAATCGCAACAAATCGCAACAAATCACAACAAATCACAACAAATCGCAACAAATCGCAACAAATCGCAACAAATCGCAACAAATCACAACAAATCGCAACAAATCACAACAAATCGCAACAAATCACAACAAATCGCAACAAATCACAACAAATCGCAACAAATCGCAACAAATCGCAACAAATCACAACAAATCGCAACAAATCGCAACAAATCGCAACAAATCGCAACAAATCGCAACAAATCACAACAAATCACAACAAATCACAACAAATCGCAACAAATCGCAACAAATCACAACAAATCAAACAAATCGCAACAAATCGCAACAAATCACAACAAATCGCAACAAATCGCAACAAATCGCAACAAATCACAACAAATCGCAACAAATCGCAACAAATCGCAACAAATCCCAACAAATCACAACAAATCGCAACAAATCGCAACAAATCGCAACAAATCACAACAAATCGCAACAAATCGCAACAAATCACAACAAATCGCAACAAATCACAACAAATCGCAACAAATCGCAACAAATCACAACAAATCACAACAAATCGCAACAAATCAACACAAATCGCAACAAATCGCAACAAATCACAACAAATCGCAACAAATCACAACAAATCGCAACAAATCGCAACAAATCGCAACAAATCGCAACAAATCACAACAAATCGCAACAAATCGCAACAAATCGCAACAAATCGCAACAAATCGCAACAAATCGCAACAAATCGCAACAAATCACAACAAATCACAACAAATCGCAACAAATCGCAACAAATCGCAACAAATCGCAACAAATCACAACAAATCGCAACAAATCGCAACAAATCGCAACAAATCGCAACAAATCACAACAAATCGCAACAAATCGCAACAAATCACAACAAATCACAACAAATCGCAACAAATCGCAACAAATCGCAACAAATCGCAACAAATCACAACAAATCGCAACAAATCACAACAAATCGCAACAAATCGCAACAAATCGCAACAAATCGCAACAAATCACAACAAATCGCAACAAATCGCAACAAATCGCAACAAATCGAAACAAATCGCAACAAATCGCAACAAATCGCAACAAATCGCAACAAATCACAACAAATCACAACAAATCGCAACAAATCGCAACAAATCGCAACAAATCGCAACAAATCACAACAAATCGTAACAAATCGCAACAAATCACAACAAATCGCAACAAATCGCAACAAATCGCAACAAATCACAACAAATCGCAACAAATCGCAACAAATCACAACACCACAACAAATCGCAACAAATCGCAACAAATCACAACAAATCGCAACAAATTACAACAAATCACAACAAATCGCAACAAATCACAACAAATCGCAACAAATCGCAACAAATCGCAACAAATCGCAACAAATCGCAACAAATCGCAACAAATCGCAACAAATCACAACAAATCGCAACAAATCGCAACAAATCACAACAAATCACAACAAATCGCAACAAATCGCAACAAATCACAACAAATCACAACAAATCACAACAAATCACAACAAATCGCAACAAATCACAACAAATCGCAACAAATCGCAACAAATCACAACAAATCGCAACAAATCACAACAAATCGCAACAAATCGCAACAAATCACAACAAATCGCAACAAATCGCAACAAATCGCAACAAATCGCAACAAATCACAACAAATCGCAACAAATCGCAACAAATCGCAACAAATCGCAACAAATCACAACAAATCGCAACAAATCACAACAAATCGCAACAAATCGCAACAAATCGCAACAAATCACAACAAATCGCAACAAATCGCAACAAATCACAACAAATCGCAACAAATCGCAACAAATCACAACAAATAGCAACAAATCGCAACAAATCGCAACAAATCGCAACAAATCGCAACAAATCACAACAAATCGCAACAAATCGCAACAAATCGCAACAAATCGCAACAAATCACAACACCACAACAAATCGCAACAAATCGCAACAAATCGCAACAAATCGCAACAAATCGCAACAAATCGCAACAAATCGCAACAAATCGCAACAAATCGCAACAAATCGCAACAAATCGCAACAAATCGCAACAAATCGCAACAAATCACAACAAATCGCAACAAATCACAACAAATCGCAACAAATCACAACAAATCGCAACAAATCGCAACAAATCGCAACAAATCACAACAAATCGCAACAAATCGCAACAAATCACAACAAATCGCAACAAATCACAACAAATCGCAACAAATCACAACAAATCGCAACAAATCGCAACAAATCGCAACAAATCACAACAAATCGCAACAAATCGCAACAAATCACAACAAATCGCAACAAATCGCAACAAATCACAACAAATCGCAACAAATCGCAACAAATCGCAACAAATCACAACAAATCGCAACAAATCGCAACAAATCGCAACAAATCACAACAAATCGCAACAAATCGCAACAAATCGCAACAAATCACAACAAATCACAACAAATCACAACAAATCGCAACAAATCACAACAAATCGCAACAAATCACAACAAATCGCAACAAATCACAACACCACAACAAATCGCAACAAATCACAACAAATCACAACATCGCAACAAATCGCAACAAATCACAACAAATCGCAACAAATCGCAACAAATCGCAACAAATCACAACAAATCACAACAAATCACAACAAATCGCAACAAATCACAACAAATCGCAACAAATCGCAACAAATCGCAACAAATCGCAACAAATCAAAACAAATCACAACAAATCGCAACAAATCACAACACCACAACAAATCGCAACAAATCGCAACAAATCACAACAAATCACAACAAATCACAACAAATCACAACAAATCGCAACAAATCACAACAAATCGCAACAAATCAACAAATCGCAACAAATCGCAACAAATCGCAACAAATCGCAACAAATCGCAACAAATCACAACAAATCGCAACAAATCGCAACAAATCACAACAAATCGCAACAAATCGCAACAAATCACAACAAATCACAACAAATCACAACAAATCACAACAAATCGCAACAAATCACAACAAATCGCAACAAATCGCAACAAATCGCAACAAATCGCAACAAATCACAACAAATCGCAACAAATCGCAACAAATCACAACAAATCGCAACAAATCGCAACAAATCGCAACAAATCGCAACAAATCACAACAAATCGCAACAAATCGCAACAAATCGCAACAAATCGCAACAAATCACAACAAATCGCAACAAATCACAACAAATCGCAACAAATCGCAACAAATCGCAACAAATCACAACAAATCGCAACAAATCGCAACAAATCACAACAAATCGCAACAAATCGCAACAAATCGCAACAAATCACAACAAATCGCAACAAATCGCAACAAATCGCAACAAATCGCAACAAATCACAACAAATCGCAACAAATCGCAACAAATCGCAACAAATCGCAACAAATCACAACAAATCACAACAAATCGCAACAAATCACAACAAATCGCAACAAATCGCAACAAATCACAACAAATCGCAACAAATCGCAACAAATCGCAACAAATCGCAACAAATCGCAACATCGCAACAAATCGCAACAAATCGCAACAAATCGCAACAAATCGCAACAAATCGCAACAAATCGCAACAAATCACAACAAATCGCAACAAATCGCAACAAATCACAACAAATCACAACAAATCGCAACAAATCGCAACAAATCACAACAAATCGCAACAAATCACAACAAATCGCAACAAATCACAACAAATCGCAACAAATCGCAACAAATCGCAACAAATCACAACAAATCGCAACAAATCGCAACAAATCACAACAAATCGCAACAAATCGCAACAAATCACAACAAATCGCAACAAATCACAACAAATCGCAACAAATCACAACAAATCGCAACAAATCGCAACAAATCGCAACAAATCACAACAAATCGCAACAAATCACAACAAATCGCAACAAATCGCAACAAATCGCAACAAATCACAACAAATCGCAACAAATCGCAACAAATCACAACAAATCGCAACAAATCACAACCAATCGCTGTTCACATTTTCCCGAGATGCACATAAAGTTGATACGAGATCATCTTCCACTGATTTAAAACTACCGAAAGTAAAGTCTGAATTAGCCAAATCAAAACTCTCATACAGTGGAGCAATGCTTTTTAATTCATTGCCTACTGAGTTGAAAAATATTAATGATTTCACTGTAATATCCTACAAATCTAAATTGAAACAATTTTTCCTCCAACTGAATTATAAAGTTGACCACTTAGAACAATTTTCATGTTCTTGTTGCAAACATCTTGTTGAATGTACCTGTTACTCTTAGGGTTTTTCTATTGTATTTAGTTATTTGTAGAGTAAGAATGTTCAATAACATGCATGCATTAATGCATGCATGTTGTTGAACATTCTTATTTTTATTATTTGTTAAAATATTTATTTATTTACCGCCTTTCCTTTGTATTTAGTTAGAGGACCATTAGGAAGAATACTCTCTTGAGTAATAATGTTATTTACCCTCATGAAATAAAGTTTATTATTATTATTATTATAATCACAACAAATCGCAACAAATCACAACAAATCGCAACAAATCGCAACAAATCACAACAAATCGCAACAAATCGCAACAAATCACAACAAATCGCAACAAATCGCAACAAATCGCAACAAATCGCAACAAATCACAACAAATCGCAACAAATCGCAACAAATCGCAACAAATCGCAACAAATCACAACAAATCGCAACAAATCGCAACAAATCGCAACAAATCGCAACAAATCGCAACAAATCACAACAAATCACAACAAATCGCAACAAATCGCAACAAATCACAACAAATCGCAACAAATCGCAACAAATCGCAACAAATCACAACAAATCGCAACAAATCGCAACAAATCACAACAAATCGCAACAAATCACAACAAATCGCAACAAATCGCAACAAATCGCAACAAATCGCAACAAATCACAACAAATCGCAACAAATCGCAACAAATCGCAACAAATCGCAACAAATCGCAACAAATCACAACAAATCACAACAAATCGCAACAAATCGCAACAAATCGCAACAAATCGCAACAAATCGCAACAAATCGCAACAAATCGCAACAAATCGCAACAAATCGCAACAAATCGCAACAAATCGCAACAAATCGCAACAAATCGCAACAAATCACAACAAATCACAACAAATCGCAACAAATCGCAACAAATCACAACAAATCGCAACAAATCGCAACAAATCACAACAAATCGCAACAAATCGGAACAAATCGCAACAAATCGCAACAAATCGCAACAAATCGCAACAAATCGCAACAAATCACAACAAATCGCAACAAATCGCCACAAATCGCAACATCGCAACAAATCGCAACAAATCACAACAAATCACAACAAATCGCAACAAATCTCAACAAATCACAACAAATCGCAACAAATCACAACAAATCGCAGCAAATCGCAACAAATCGCAACAAATCGCAACATCGCAACAAATCGCAACATCGCAACAAATCGCAACAAATCACAACAAATCACAACAAATCGCAACAAATCGCAACAAATCACAACAAATCACAACAAATCACAACAAATCGCAACAAATCGCAACAAATCGCAACAAATCGCAACAAATCGCAACAAATCGCAACAAATCGCAACAAATCACAACAAATCGCAACAAATCGCAACAAATCACAACACCACAAGAAATCGCAACATCGCAACAAATCGCAAATCGCAACAAATCGCAACAAATCACAACAAATCACAACAAATCGCAACAAATCACAACAAATCGCAACAAATCACAACAAATCGCAACAAATCGCAACAAATCACAACAAATCGCAACAAATCACAACAAATCGCAACAAATCAACAAATCGCAACAAATCACAACAAATCACAACAAATCGCAACAAATCGCAACAAATCACAACAAATCGCAACAAATCACAACAAATCGCAACAAATCGCAACAAATCGCAACAAATCACAACAAATCGCAACAAATCGCAACAAATCGCAACAAATCGCAACAAATCACAACAAATCGCAACAAATCGCAACAAATCACAACAAATCACAACAAATCGCAACAAATCGCAACAAATCACAACAAATCACAACAAATCGCAACAAATCGCAACAAATCACAACAAATCGCAACAAATCGCAACAAATCACAACAAATCGCAACAAATCGCAACAAATCGCAACAAATCGCAACAAATCGCAACAAATCGCAACAAATCGCAACAAATCACAACAAATCGCAACAAATCGCAACAAATCGCAACAAATCGCAACAAATCGCAACAAATCACAACAAATCGCAACAAATCGCAAATCGCAACAAATCGCAACAAATCGCAACAAATCGCAACAATCGCAACAAATCACAACAAATCGCAACAAATCACAACAAATCGCAACAAATCGCAACAAATCGCAACAAATCGCAACAAATCGCAACAAATCGCAACAAATCGCAACAAATCACAACAAATCGCAACAAATCGCAACAAATCGCAACAAATCACAACAAATCGCAACAAATCGCAACAAATCACAACAAATCACAACAAATCACAACAAATCGCAACAAATCACAACAAATCGCAACAAATCACAACAAATCGCAACAAATCGCAACAAATCACAACAAATCGCAACAAATCGCAACAAATCGCAACAAATCACAACAAATCGCAACAAATCACAACAAATCGCAACAAATCACAACAAATCGCAACAAATCGCAACAAATCGCAACAAATCACAACAAATCGCAACAAATCACAACAAATCGCAACAAATCGCAACAAATCGCAACAATCACATCAAATCACAACAAATCGCAACAAATCGCAACAAATCGCAACAAATCACAACCAATCGCTGTTCACATTTTCCCGAGATGCACATAAAGTTGATACGAGATCATCTTCCACTGATTTAAAACTACCGAAAGTAAAGTCTGAATTAGCCAAATCAAAACTCTCATACAGTGGAGCAATGCTTTTTAATTCATTGCCTACTGAGTTGAAAAATATTAATGATTTCACTGTAATATCCTACAAATCTAAATTGAAACAATTTTTCCTCCAACTGAATTATAAAGTTGACCACTTAGAACAATTTTCATGTTCTTGTTGCAAACATCTTGTTGAATGTACCTGTTACTCTTAGGGTTTTTCTATTGTATTTAGTTATTTGTAGAGTAAGAATGTTCAATAACATGCATGCATTAATGCATGCATGTTGTTGAACATTCTTATTTTTATTATTTGTTAAAATATTTATTTATTTACCGCCTTTCCTTTGTATTTAGTTAGAGGACCATTAGGAAGAATACTCTCTTGAGTAATAATGTTATTTACCCTCATGAAATAAAGTTTATTATTATTATTATTATAATCACAACAAATCGCAACAAATCACAACAAATCGTAACAAATCGCAACAAGTCACACGAAATCGCAACAAATCGCAACAAATCACAACAAATCGCAACAAATCGCAACAAATCGCAACAAATCGCAACAAATCGCAACAAATCGCAACAAATCGCAACAAATCGCAACAAATCGCAACAAATCGCAACAAATCGCAACAAATAGCAACAAATCGGAACAAATCGCAACAAATCGCAACATCGCAACAAATCGCAACAAATCACAACAAATCACAACAAATCGCAACAAATCGCAACAAATCACAACAAATCGCAACAAATCACAACAAATCGCAACAAATCGCAACAAATCACATCAAATCGCAACAAATCACAACAAATCGCAACAAATCGCAACAAATCACAACAAATCGCAACAAATCACAACAAATCGCAACAAATCGCAACAAATCGCAACAAATCGCAACAAATCGCAACAAATCACAACAAATCGCAACAAATCACAACAAATCGCAACAAATCGCAACAAATCACAACAAATCGCAACAAATCGCAACAAATCGCAACAAATCGCAACAAATCGCAACAAATCACAACAAATCACAACAAATCGCAACAAATCGCAACAAATCGCAACAAATCACAACAAATCGCAACAAATCGCAACAAATCACAACAAATCGCAACAAATCGCAACAAATCACAACAAATCGCAACAAATCGCAACAAATCGCAACAAATCGCAACAAATCGCAACAAATCGCAACAAATCACAACAAATCACAACAAATCGCAACAAATCGCAACAAATCACAACAAATCGCAACAAATCGCAACAAATCACAACAAATCGCAACAAATCGCAACAAATCACAACAAATCACAACAAATCGCAACAAATCGCAACAAATCGCAACAAATCACAACAAATCGCAACAAATCGCAACAAATCGCAACAAATCGCAACAAATCGCAACAAATCGCAACAAATCACAACAAATCGCAACAAATCGCAACAAATCGCAACAAATCACAACAAATCACAACAAATCGCAACAAATCACAACAAATCACAACAAATCGCAACAAATCGCAACAAATCACAACAAATCACAACAAATCGCAACAAATCGCAACAAATCACAACAAATCGCAACAAATCGCAACAAATCGCAACAAATCGCAACAAATCACAACAAATCACAACAAATCGCAACAAATCGCAACAAATCACAACAAATCGCAACAAATCGCAACAAATCGCAACAAATCACAACAAATCGCAACAAATCGCAACAAATCACAACAAATCGCAACAAATCGCAACAAATCACAACAAATCGCAACAAATCACAACAAATCGCAACAAATCGCAACAAATCGCAACAAATCGCAACAAATCGCAACAAATCGCAACAAATCACAACAAATCGCAACAAATCGCAACAAATCGCAACAAATCACAACAAATCGCAACAAATCGCAACAAATCGCAACAAATCGCAACAAATCACAACAAATCACAACAAATCGCAACAAATCGCAACAAATCACAACAAATCGCAACAAATCACAACAAATCGCAACAAATCGCAACAAATCAAAACAAATCGCAACAAATCACAACAAATCGCAACAAATCGCAACAAATCGCAACATATCGCAACAAATCGCAACAAATCGCAACAAATCGCAACAAATCGCAACAAGTCGCAACATCGCAACAAATCGCAACAAATCACAACAAATCACAACAAATCGCAACAAATCACAACAAATCGCAACAAATCACAACAAATCGCAACAAATCGCAACAAATCGCAACAAATCGCAACAAATCGCAACAAATCGCAACAAATCACAACAAATCGCAACAAATCGCAACAAATCACAACACCACAAGAAATCGCAACATCGCAACAAATCGCAACAAGTCGCAACAAATCGCAACAAATCACCACAAATCACAACAAATCGACAACAAATCGCAACAAATCGCAACAAAGCGCAACAAATCGCAACAAATCACAACAAATCACAACAAATCGCAACAAATCGCAACAAATCGCAACAAATCACAACAAATCGCAACAAATCGCAACAAATCACAACAAATCACAACAAATCGCAACAAATCGCAACAAATCACAACAAATCGCAACAAATCACAACAAATCGCAACAAATCGCAACAAATCGCAACAAATCGCAACAAATCACAACAAATCGCAACAAATCGCAACAAATCACAACAAATCGCAACAAATCATAATCGCAACAAATCGCAACAAATCGCAACAAATCACAACAAATCGCAACAAATCACAACAAATCGCAACAAATCACAACAAATCGCAACAAATCACAACAAATCGCAACAAATCGCAACAAATCACAACAAATCGCAACAAATCGCAACAAATCGCAACAAATCGCAACAAATCGCAACAAATCACAACAAATCGCAACAAATCACAACAAATCGCAACAAATCACAACAAATCACAACAAATCGCAACAAATCGCAACAAATCGCAACAAATCGCAACAAATCACAACAAATCGCAACAAATCGCAACAAATCGCAACAAATCACAACAAATCACAACAAATCGCAACAAATCACAACAAATCGCAACAAATCGCAACAAATCGCAACAAATCGCAACAAATCGCAACAAATCGCAACAAATCGCAACAAATCGCAACAAATCGCAACAAATCGCAACAAATCGCAACAAATCGCAACAAATCACAACAAATCGCAACAAATCGCAACAAATCACAACAAATCACAACAAATCGCAACAAATCACAACAAATCACAACAAATCGCAACAAATCGCAACAAATCACAACAAATCACAACAAATCGCAACAAATCGCAACAACAAATCGCAACAAATCGCAACAAATCGCAACAAATCACAACAAATCGCAACAAATCGCAACAAATCGCAACAAATCGCAACAAATCGCAACAAATCGCAACAAATCGCAACAAATCGCAACAAATCGCAACAAATCACAACAAATCGCAACAAATCGCAACAAATCGCAACAAATCGCAACAAATCGCAACAAATCGCAACAAATCGCAACAAATCACAACAAATCACAACAAATCACAACAAATCGCAACAAATCGCAACAAATCGCAACAAATCACAACAAATCGCAACAAATCGCAACAAATCGCAA